>JAOXYJ010202990.1:0-10395 GCA_028566555.1 Lithophaga nigra
GGCGATATTGTTTAGTAAACAATGCCATTTGGTGCTGCAACAATAACATTTTCAATTTCAATTCAAAAAAAAAACAACTTTTTTGTTGGTCAAAATAATCATTAGATCTTATGTACGGCTTTTTTTGTGTTTCTAGATGAAATCTCTTGAAATCTTCGGTGTAAATATGCATTACCATGTCTTTTATGTAGATGATACAATTTTTAAAAAAAAGTATAATTTTATATTAATTTTCCCCATTTATATAGCAATCAATTGTACTACACAGTTTACAGTTACTAAAATTCGAAAGCAATTACTAAATACCTTGACTGGTCGCGTTTCAGCAAAATAAAACGAGACAAATCCCTTCCGAAAAATGTTGAATTTATGGTCTGTAATATAAAGGAAGGATTTCATAACTTTGGATAAGTTTGTCATGATGTTTTTATTTAACATATTATATCTTGAGACCACTAAACGGCAACGCAATAGGGCATAATGTTTGGAGCACATAACAGTAATAAAAGAATCTGATTTGTTGGATAAAATTCTCAAACCAAACTTTTTGCAAAAGTTCGTTCATTGGTAAAATTTTAGCAATATGAGTGGAAAAATGAAACCTACAGCTGAAGACGAAAAATCAATTTCTCAAAAAACAATAACAACAACAACAACAAATCGGTTGTCAAATGTACGACATTTTACAGAATGCGACTTATTTTCAGGAAAAACATTTTAATTTAAACCGTTCATTTGGGAGATTTCCCCCAAGATGTATATTATTCGGTTAATTTTACGGTCAAATGGAAAACTACAATTTGAGAAGAAATACAATTTCTCGAAAAATCAAACAGACGAATTTATAATGTTATTTAGCTTGTTTTCGAATCCCTTTTATTCACTCTATTATCTGTATACGTATACATGAAATTGTATATGTACATATGTAGATTAATAAAATATGTTCATACTCAAGCAAATCAGACCCAGTTAGCGCAGTCATTTGTCGAATATAGGTGTAAAAAGATTTAAGAAGTGTAACAAAACATTTCCGAACATCTATCGGTGAACTACCAAAGTAAAGATGAAGAATGATCTTAATTAATTTAATTAAGAGGGCGTACATATATATATTAACAAGAACTTAATTGTTGCACTTAATTGGAGAGGGATGACGGCGTCAAAGGTTGTCCTACATACATCAAGATCGATACACGGTGGAATATACATGTACATAAAATCCCGCGCACGTACATTATCAGTTGGTAAATAAAGAATTATAGTTTATTTTATATGTAATGAGTAGTGTCCATTTGACAGTTCTGCCCAACTCAATTTCAGAAGATTTTCCCCGCAAAACCGTTTGGGAATTTGAAAAATGAACTCATCGATTGTATGGATTTTTGAAGGGTATATTAAAAATAAGATGGTTCATAGAACAAGAATAATATGGAAAAAGGTTTTCAAGTCAAATTCCGCACAAGCAGGAACGAAGGAAAAGGGAAAGTCCTAAAGTGGAGAGAGTTACCGATCGGCAAGGAATAAACAATCCTAGAGGTTCAAGACCACAAGTTGCAATGGGCACGGAGCAAAATCTTCACCATTGTAAAGGATGGGGAAAAGATGAAAGTGTGGGTTTGTAGTCGACTAAACAAAGAGTTGGAGAGTCATCCTATTAATAAATACCCGAGACAGTGTAAAGTGGTGAGCCATGGGATGAGAACGTCTACGAAGAGCAGGTTCGACTATTATCATTTTGAACTCTACACCAACTAGTGGGGGTGGGGAAAAATATTTGCCAGCGGATAACACCGGCAACAATATTCGGCTGGGGAGAAACGGATTGGTTAATGTTCAGGTAAGAAAGGGTCATGGTAAAATTGATAAATTTATAAAAGATAATGAGAGATATATAATAAAGACATGGTCCAGACAAATAAAATGGCGACGACAGTCGTTGAAACTGTAAAACATCCGAGACGTATCGCTGAAGAACATAAGCTCAAAGGATACTCTAGACTGAGAAAAGAGCAGTTGGTTGAACTGATCGAATCTAAGACCAATCTCAAATTGGCGAGAGTTGAGAAAGAACAGACATGCAAAGAACTTTTGAAATGGTGTCGGGACCATGGGTTGACAGGAGTAAGTAGTTTGTCAAAGAAAGAAATGCAAGAGCGGGTGGAAGAGAGGACTAAGAGGAACAAAGAGGTATCTGACAAGAAGTTTGAAGTAGTCGAACCTAGTGTCCTCACGATTTGAAATCAATCATATAATTCTGATGGATCAAGAAACCTTCCAAAATGAAAGCCGGCCAGAAAGGATCGAAATCATTGACGAGATGAAAAGAGACGAAGAAAAAGTGAATGTGATTTTACACTACATTTTTGTAAAAACGGTCAATGACAGAGACGTGGAAAATGAAGCCTACTTTTACTCGGGATATGATGTAATGATAGAGGCAACTGAAGTTTAAGAAATGTTGAAAGAGATGGACGAGCGCATCGGGGCAGACTGAATAGGGAAGAAAAGCGGATGGACGCCGAAGGAGATAGTGAGTATTATAGTCAACATAGATATGTATAAACCGATCGCTTGATTCTCAGTAATATGCCTCTGCCGGAATGGTTGATGAGCAAGAAAGCGATGATCAATGTGAAAAACTCAGACATTGAGTGTTTTATGTATGCAATACTATCCGCTCTTCACCAGGATGAGGTGGACCAGAAGCATGCCGACTTGGAAAGTCGGTACAAACGATGGAAAAACGAGTTAAATTTCGAAATCACTGAATTTAGGGTGAGTCTCGATGACATCACAAAGTTTGAGAAGAACAACCCAAAGTTGTGGGTCAAGGGGTAGGAAAGGGTGATATATCCAATACGAATTTCGAACTGTGACAAGACAGCACAGAATATAAACTCAGAAAGGTATTCAGGGATTGTCGAGAATGTTGGCGGCTCAGCTTTCCTACCACGATCGAGCGATCTTTATCTGTACCAGAAGTCTGAATCATTCCCATAGTGAGCAGACCCAGGCCCAGCATAAAGTTTACCGTGACAATTAAAAAGGCAGTGAAAGTGGTAATACCTGACGCTGGAAGTTACCAGCAGTTCGAAAACACGTGAAATCTATGAAAGTAATATTCGCGGTGTATGCAAACTTTGAGTGCTTTACTACCAAAGTAGATACATGTCAACCCAATGCAACAAAGGCGTATACTCAGGCCTAAAAGAAGCACACCCATCCGAATGGGAAGACGTGTCCCAAATCCTTGTTGACAGTTTGGTGAGGGACAACCGGGGTATATACCAACAGATTGACGCTCGAAAACCAATGATGATGACGGATGAGAACAAAGAGACTTTCGAAGAAGCAACAATGTGTTGGATCTGCAACCGGGAACTCGGCGAAGACAAAGTGCGGGATCATTGTCATTTCACAAGCAAATTCAGGGCAGCAGCTCAAGTGCAATCTTAACTTCCGGGCACCAAGGTTCATTACGGTAATTTTTCACAACCTTGCGGGGTATGAAAGCCATCTTTTCATAACAATTATGGGGGTGAGCGAAGGCCAGATCACATGTATTCCCAACAGTGAGGAGGGATACATTTCGTTCAACCACAGCGTACAAGTCGACGAATTGAAGGATAAGCGATTGAGATTCATCGATAATCTCAAGTTTATGAATGCTAGCCTCCAGAGTCTAGTCAAAGCAACCCCAGTCGACGCGTTTGAAAACATGCATAGAGTGTTCGGAAGAAAATCTCTGGATCCAGAACTACATCGTAACAAGGTCGCACCGGTCGATTCTGAGAATGGAAGTATCATAACCCTCAGAGAGATCGTAGCCGGGAAGAAAATGGAATACATTATGGCACACCCTAACGACTTTGAGTTGGGGAGTCGGTTCATCAAGGGACAGAAATTGAACAAGAACGCCCAGTTAACCCTGTTGAACGACAACAACAAGCAATCACATAAGGTGAAAGTACAATGCATTACTATCAGTGGAACGGTTTCGGTAGGTACTGAATTGAAGAGATGATAGGGATCCAAAACATGAGTGGGGAATTCGACAGACACTCTGCGCCGACTATATGTTTCGACATCGATATGAAGAACGCCCATTCTACACTGATCTGGTACTGTCACGAATTTAACATAGACTGTGCTGGACTCGACACCTGCATTGCAAATAGAGAGGACTTCATCGCGGATCTGAGACACAAGTATGGGTTGGACTGAGACGGAGCCAAGACAGAACTGTTAGCCATCATCAATGGGAAGAAAGTTTGGATGAATGACAACGCCCCCAAGTGGTTCGTTGATTATTATGAGGAGATGCAGAACATTTTGTGTGTGGTCCAGCTGAACTTCGATCTGTACAAAGTCGCCCGCAAATCTACGGAGATAAAAGAGGCTTACTACAACATCGAAGGGACGACAGTGAACTACATCATGTGTTCCCTCGAGAACAAAGCGCTGATGGCAGCATTCGACTACCTGACAGAGGAGAACATCAAAGTGGGGTCAGTTGTGTTAGATGGATTAATAATCCACAAGGAAGGGTGACACGCAACAGACTGGACCAAATCCTTCAAGGGTGTTCCAAGAGAGGGAAACAGGTTGTGGGTGCAACATTACATTCACCGTTAAGGAGTTGGATGAATGTGAGGGACGGACATGTAGACCTTCTGTGAAAGGGGATTTACCCCTATAATTACATGGATAGCTTTGACAAACTACAGAAAACTCACCTGTATACGAAGAAAGAATTTTATAACTGACTCATGAATGAAGACATTAATGTCGAAAACTACCGCCATGCCAAGAAATTTTGGAAAGAGATTGGAATCTTGATCATGCGTGAGTACCACGACCTATATCTGAAGACGGATATGATGTTTGCTGAGCGATGTCTTCGAGAACTTCCGGAATATTTGTTTAAAGAACTATGGTCTTGATCCGTCCTGGTACAACACCGTGCCGGGCCTGGCCTATGACGCAGCGTTGAAAGTGACGGATGTGAAGTTGGACCTCCTGACGGATCCTAACATGTTGCTGATGATTGAGAAAGGAATCCGGGGGGATACCGTGGCTCCACAACGGTATGACAAAGCGAATAATCCTTAAGTGGAAGGTTTAGACGAAAGCAAGCCGAAAAACTATCTGACGTACGTGGACTCCAACAGTCTGTACGGATGGGCGATGAGCAGACACCTGCCAACAGGCAATTTTCAGTGGAACGATCCTTCGGAAATGCCAGACCTGAACACCTAGATCGAAGAAGACAACCAAGGCTACATCCTGGAGGTGGATCTCAAATATCCGCAAGAACTCCACGATCTCCACAACGATTACCCCTTGGCGCTGGAATCCTTGGATATCAATGGGGTCAGAGAACTGGTGGCTAATCTTCGAGACAAAGAGAAGTATGTCCTTCTCTATGCCAATCTAAAGAAATATCTGGCTCTTGGATTGAAACTTAAGAAAGTACACAAGGTCATTCGATTCGACCCGAGCCCGTGGTTTAGAAAGGACATTGATAAGAACATCGAACTCCGAACCATAGCCAAGACGGACTTCAAGAAGGACTTCTTCAAATTGATGAACAACTCAGTCTTCTGCAAGACCATAAGTAATATCCGCAACAGAGTCGACGTCCGGTTGGTCAACATGACGAAGGCTCTGAAACTGATCAACAAACCAAACGTCAAAAGAAGGACTATTTTTGACAGAGACCTGGGCAAGTGTCACATGCGTCGTACCAAACTTGTCTTCAATAAACCAGTCTGTCTGGGTTTCGGGATTCCTACCTGTCAAAGACACTGATGACAAATTTTGTGTACGACTATCTCAAGCCGAGAGCCCTATCTGCGACATTCAGACCCCGAATATTTACAAAGATATTAATGAGAATGTGCAGGAATGGACACGTTGTGCGTTCCAGTGTAGCGTCGCCCTCTACTACTGGTCACGGTCTCGCGTAAGTTCTGTTTTCTTCAGACATTTCAAACAGTAGATCATTGTTTTATTTAAATAAATGAACATAGATTATATTTCGTACGACGAACCGACAATAAATGGACACAATCACTCGTGTTTTCAGATGACTGATCATTGGAAAGTCGGACTGTGGTTAGACAACACCGTTGAACAACCTTCCCCTTCAGTAGGGCTGGTTGGACTACGATTGTCTCTACGTCTTCGAAATATGGCTTCACCATCCCATTTACCAGCTTCTACACAATGCCTCGCAGAAGGATTTTCTAAAGAAGACATACGTAAACTCCTTGATCTGTGTCAAGAGTAAGTGTCCTCTTTCGTTACTAGACATCGCCAATGTACTACCCCCACCACTGCGACCTAGCGGAATCGATGCGACTTTTTACGAGGAAGAAAGTGATGTTCAGGATCCTCGAGACCTCCACGAAACCCGTAAGAACCTGGAGGTCTTTGACCACTTGATGCTGAGCAAACAGAACAAGTGCAAAGACTATTACGTCCGAGAACGACACAAAAACATTGACTGGTTCTACCTGTGTCAAAACTTTTTCAAACTGCCGATTTGGTCGATCAGAGAAAACTTCATCTGCCTGTACTGACAAGATGCCAAGAATCTCGACCACATCCAGTGCGATCACTTCAATGATCTCATGAAGGAACAGTTCAACACGTTGTGTCAAAGTTGCTGGTCCGAACCTTACGGATTTATAACTATCGACCTCACGAGTATCAGGCGAATGAAAAATACCGATGCAAATTAGATGAAATTCTACAGAGTCAAAGATGAATAATGGAATCTTATTACAAATACGCTGTTTTGGCGAATCGGATCACGCTGAAGATGTGACCGTATCACGAACGACAAAGACTCTCTCCTACATCTATATTTAAGGCCGGGTAGAAAGCCGCGTTAGAAAGATAGAAATGAGAAGTGCTCCGTAGTACACTATCTCGAGCAATACAGAGAAAGGTCCATCGGAGCATGAGGATGTATGAAAAAGATCAAAAGATAGAACCATCTTTGTCTCGTTGCATTCAAGAAGACTGTGAGAATCTCGAATAGAAACTCACGCATCTGAATGGTTGTGCGTGTGAGTGCATACACGAGTGCGGGCCCTTTAAAGATAGAAAAGTCCTCCGGATCATGTGGATGTATGAAAAAGGATAAACATCTGCCAAAGTGCGGTGCAGAGTGGTTTGACTTAGTTAATCGCAATGGTGGTGATTTCGACGCGTATAACATTGGTCGGTATTGAGTGAGAAGACGTGAACGACAACCTCGGTGTAGTACGAAGACGGTCAAAGAGATCCAATGCATCCACGCGCGTCAACCGAACATAGATCTATGCCTCAGACATCGGAAGGTTTCACAAAAATTGTTTCCAAATTTCTCGACGCTGGCAAAAATTGTTAGGTTAGGACGCTTAGGGGCGTTCGTTCAAACGCTTAGAGGTGTTCAGTAAAACGCTTAGGGGCGTTTGGTCAAACGCTATAAATAAAATGACATTCATTAAGATTACCAATCTTAAGAAGCGTGAAGCGCTCGCGAAGGAGTTATACAAGGTCAAGCACAATATTCAAGCGAACAACATGGAAGATCGTCTCGACAAGCCGGGACTGAGTCGCGATCTCACAAAGTTTTCCAAACTAGTGGTCGAAGCACAAGAGAAGATCGGCAAGAAGATCGAACACATTCCAGCCGTTCTATCACCAGTGCTAGCGTTACCACCACCACAAGAATTGGCAGACCCATCGATCAGGCAATCTGTCGATATGATTGGTTTTGGACCCCGGGCGAGTAAATACCTTCAGTTCAATATGACCCCCGCAGGCGGACCACACTTGGTTTGCGATCGGAAGACAACCAAATTCTGATTGGAAGCGCACCTGTCACCTTCGATCGAGACGACGTCTTCTTGGATTGAATGCGATACAAAAGTACCCCGGGTTTGTGAAAATTTATGGCACAATATTCGAGGCAATGCGACTCGATGGCCGTTCCCCCAGACTACACAATTTACCTGGTGTTTAGCTGCCAAGAGTGGTTGGGAGATCCCTAGATGGATCATTTCCAAACCGACAAAAGTGAAGGTTGCAGCCATGTTTGAACACTGTCGGTTGCGAAACATCTACGTTATATTCAATGCGGAGCGATACCAAGCCGTGAACTTCAATGCCGCCTTCTTCCAAAACAAAGGTTGCTACAGTGTAAAAGAATGCGGCAGAGTTCGGGAAAAACTTTTTTCAACATGGATCGACTCACCGTAACTGCAACATCAACCCTTCCAATTTTATTGACTTGTACCCGCTGTGTGTCATCGATCTGAGTCATCAATCAGAAGGAATCGACCGTGGACATTCAAATCCTGACCGAATTCGAACGCAACGTTCCGGCCAACACCGAAGAGTCTCGCCCTTAATATCTCTGAAAGATCGTACAGTTTGTATCCGATGGACGCAAGATGAATGTTGTGTTCTAGCCTAAATAAAAATGGATAACTCCTTTCTGCAACAAATCGCCAACAATACAGACCCTAAGCAAGGTTTTTCCTTCATCTACCACAAAGCTAAGATCATCATCGATGCCAATCGTGCTACCTTGAGAGCTATGCTAACCACAACCAAAGACTATCAAGTAGATTTTGATGTCAACAACAGTCTTAGCACGGTGCTAGGATTTTCGCGTAGGAAGTACACATTCGACAGAGCTACGAATGGTTACTCTGAGGGTGAACACATCTTGAACATCATCAGTATCAATAGCATTCTAGTCAACAGTGACGTCATCAGCGGAATCTACTATCTACAGAGTCTTTCCAAACGTCGTCCCAGGTATGAAGATCGTTCAGACCCCCAAAAACTTGGTTTACTTACCAGTAACGCTGAAAACGATTAGCCAGATGCAAACTAATCTCACCATCAAGATGGAAATCCCATCGAACTCAGAGGAGAACATCTCTCCATACGCTTTCATCTTCGCGAGGTATAAATAAATGAGCCATCTACAGTACGGTTTGACCTTAACGAAAGGTCAGGTCGATAAACTACAACGAGCTGCTAAGAATGGTTTTCCGATCACTATTCGTTTGTATGAAAAAAGAAAGGTAGTGGTATGAATCTGGAAATGAGCTACAAACAGGTGAAGGAGAGATGGAAGGTTGATTCTTACCTATGTTAGCCGATGTAGCAATGAGAGCCCTTCCTATGGTCGTAAAAACCAGCTTTGGGTGTTAGCACAATGAGCAGACTTGGTGGAGCAGCAGTCAATAAAGCGGTTGGATCAGGGCTATATCTGAAAAGGGGCAGATGTGTCTGTACGGTCAAACCTAGTGGTAACAGTCCCTATCTCATACCCACTAGAATGCGCATTACGCAGGGCGATAGATTGTACTTTAAACACGGAGAAAGATTTTACGAAGGATCCGGACTCATCATTAGGTCCCAACAGTCCATTCAAGAATGTACCAATCCTTGGTATGCTCTTGTAAATCTATACAAAAATGACTAGCGACTATTTTGCTAAGAATTGCAAAGATTGAATCCACGGGAGAAGAGTTGGAAGCTGAAATAGTCAAATACATCCGACTATCAAAAAAAGCTACAACAGACTGGATAAGATCTTGTCTGTTGCTTTAGGGATGCGTTCCGTTCTAAACATTATTTGCACAACTGGTACTCTCAGCACAGCTTTGACGGGTGTGGGTGTCTTAGCCCGCTGAGTTCCCTTACCGTCATTAACTCTATCGGGCTCTTGGTGTTAACTCTGATCTCTAACGTATAAAAAAAGAAGAAACACAAAGACACAATGCGCTTGGCCCTGACCCACAAGTCCAAGATCGAAGGATTTAGCGATGTCTTGGAGGATGGAGATAAATGTCTGAAGTTTTACTACGACGAGAAACAACAACTACGACAACCTTCGACAACATTTAGCGAAGACCTTACTGCACATGCACCATAGCACATTCTTGCCCGAAATTTAACCGATACATTTCCCCCAACCGAATATTCTGTCAGTAGATATTACTCCGCTGGCAACTTATTAACCGCCACCCCCACTAATCGGTGTAGAGTTAAAAAAGATAATAGTCGAACCCGCTCTTCTTAAACGTTCTCATCCCATGCCTACTACTTTAAACTGTCTTATTTATTAATTGACTGACCTTCCAACTCTTTGCTTACCCGACTACAACCCCACATTTTTATCTTTTCCAGTCCTTTTCAATGGTTAAGAGTTTACTCGTCTCCATTTCCGACTTGTGGTCTGGAACCTCGGGGATTTTGTATCCCTCGCCAATCGTTAACTATCTCCACTTTAGGACTTTTCCCTTTTCTTTCGTTCCCGCTTTTGCGGATTTTGAACTGGAATTCTTTTTCCATATTATTCTTGCTGTATGAACCATCTTA
>JAOXYJ010203208.1:0-10391 GCA_028566555.1 Lithophaga nigra
TCCTCCCCCAGTAAGTCTGGTAGTCACAAGATAGCTGAAAAATTGCTGAAAGTGATGATAAACCCCCAACAACCAACTTACATCTACTACTTTGGTTGAAATTGCAAAACATTTTTGTAGGAGAATGAAACTAACGTATTTGATAATATATACAAAAATGAATTTTTAATATCTGTTACGTAAAAAAAATACAGTGTTTTGGTTAGTATTTTTAAAAACAAATTGGAAATCAAAAAATTGGAATATCTCACTCTTTCATGAATGCAAGTTTTTTTACTAGTTTGAGTCTCCTCTTTATTCTATACAATTAAATTGTCAAATATATGATAGAATTTCAGTGTAATTTGTAACTACATATAAAGAATGACAAGAAAAAATGTTGAAGATGCATATATATGTACTTCTGACATATGGTTGTATAGAACAGTATGTACCATTTAAGGTAGAACAATACAAAAACAGATTTATTAACCTAAATTTTATTTTCATTATTTTCTATTTTATTTTTGATATACAAGTGAGAAAATAATTTCCATATGATATACCATTAATGAGCATTACTGATAATTAATTTTGTAAACAAGCATACATGCTTGAATCACAGATGATAAAAATAAGTGGGCAGTCCTTAATTGTGTATCTGTGGGATAATTTGATAGTTTTATTATCACTGACCAGTAACACTTGAGATAAGAGGTGATTGTAGGGAATTATTTAGAACAGAAAATAGGGAAAACAAGTCAAGAAAAAGCGGGTAAACCTGCAAAATCTATGAAGCTTATGGTCTTACTGGCACTTCAAAGAATCTGACAAAGGATCTTATTAAGCATTTATTATTAAAATAAACAGACATAAAGAAAGACATTTGTTAATTGTCAAGAAACATTTTAAAGTGTGAAGTTTTGTAGATCAACTTGACATATATCAAATAGGTTGAAAAACCACTTTTCACTGATTAATAATTTAATTTACTATTATACTTCTTTCTATATTTCAGCTACATTGTGGGTCTGGTCTTTATATGGTGATAGTTGCTGATAGTTCGGACTACAATGTACTTGGTGAGAACCTCGACCTTTGGAAGGAATGCTAGGAATCATTATCAGTTAGACTTGTAGTCGAGAACACTTCTTTCCTAGCTAGCCTCGATCTTATAACCCTAGTATTAACGAGCCAGTTGTCATTGTAGAAATCAATAACTACCTAGGCCATTAGTCCATAAAGACCTCAATCACGTTAGTGCACTCAACACTCTCTGCATGTTTTCGTTTCTATAATATTATATGAGGATTCTGCCTTAACTTTTCCTTTTAAATTTGATCCTAGTGAAGGCATAAAAATGAAGAAATGTAATCAGATAATGCGTTAGTAAGCTTAAGCGTCCTTTTGTACTCAATAATTTTAACTGCTAAATCAAGGTGATCATTTTGACCAAAGTAGAGTTAAATAGTTCTTGAAGATTAGCAAAAGCGGTAGTAACGGTGGAAAACGTTTAATTGCATGCCCTGCTTTACTTTGTTTACTTTGTTTTTCAGTTACCACCGTTACAGTTTTATGATATAATTAAAAGTTATTTCTTCCAAAAAGATACTTTTACTACAAATACAAGAAAAAATACTTACCTGAAGTTGATGTTGCAGCTTTATCTTCAGATATGTTTTCTGAAAATGTAGTAGTTTCACTTAAAGAAAGACCTGCTGGTATCAGTTATTGATATTCTATGCTACTGCCTCTAACGTTTTAACTCTCTAATTTTGATATCCACGTAATTTTTACACAGATAAATGAATGGGATAATTTTGTGAAAAAATCAAGTGAAATATTTTTTGAAGAGAAGCGATATGAAAATTTAACATTGATCTGTTATTTTTTTTTTAAGTTCAAATTTGGGGATATTTCAGCGCTGTAAAACTAGAGTGTTTAAAATTTGACTTTGCGCGCATGATAAACAGGTGATATACATGTTTTATCAGATTTGCATTTGAATGAACTGGAGATTTATGTCGGATAAATTAATTTTAACAACACTGTCACACTGAATCATAATTTATTGATTAATTTTTACTCTTCATCTGTGGTACTGGTAGTACTTTGTGTTCACTAATATTTACCTGTGCTTACGAGAATTGCTGCCAGATAATACGAATTGCCTGGAAAATAAACGTATAACCATAACTAGTATTTTCGTTTTTTCATACGATCTTCTCTCTGGTTATATAAATTTCAAAGGTTTTGATTACTTGCATTAGCCTAAATGGAATATATACGATTGAATTTTATGATAATGTGAAATGAAATATGTTCGTGATTATCAATTAGAAAAATTACATCACAATATTTCTGCTAATTGACATATACGTACCTTGTGCAGTAGAGGTCAAAGGTATTTTACAATATGGTGAATCAATTACTGTTGCTGTAATTATAAACAATTTATACTTTACACTGCACGTTAAAATAAAGATGAGACAGATAATACCTCAATCAAATATATGTTAATCTGAATATTGCAAATTATTTTAATTGCCGTTTTAAGATAATATGCTTTCCGTATATAACCCAACCTAATACTAGTGTATGGAAATCTCAGATTAAAAAAAACTCACAAACAGGAATATTAGAACATTACGCATGTCACGCAATATCAGCGATACTTTAATGGATTAAAGAGTGCAATTGGAAATGTCTTTCTTGTAAAATATATTTCTTTCCTTTCCTGTGTTTAAAATGGTGGATAACTCATTCCCGTTTCTCATTATCTGCAATATATGACATTAAGAAATTTCATTATGGAAAGATATAAACGAAAGCAACTACAACATCTTAATGTAAAAAAAACGGAGATTATTCTGCAGCTCATTTAAGGGTATTTTATTATCTTTTTTATTTTAAAAGCAATTCTTTCAGCTTTGTATCTGAACTTCAAATGCAAGGTAGTTTCCATTTACACTTGAGTTGTAAAAATTGTGTCCCAATGATGTGGATTTAATTCCTAAAATTGATGACATTATTTCAATCTTTAAACCGGCTGAATAATCACAGTCATTGAAATATAAGTGCTTTATATTTTACGTGTGCTTCGTTTGGTATTGATGATTCAATTATTACTTACGAATCGACAGTTTAATGTGTACTTTCGTTCTCAATCCATTTCAATAGAATTTTCAAATATCTATGTAGGACATTTTTAGTATTAAACAACTTTTACAAACAGTATCAAATTCAATTTATATTTTAACGACAAAAGAAATGAGATTGATATCACTCTCTTTAGTATGCTTGTATAAATGTTAGGTCGATTAATTTAAAGCAAGAAATCATGGTTTTGAAAATTCACAAAATGGCCGACATATACAGAAACAAAATGTTTTAGCAGGGTTCAGATATATGCACGATATCATATATTCACACAATCTCCTTTCTAATTGTGACTTGTATAGTGAAGTTGACAATTGAGATCACGACGTATGTGTACAGTCAAACCTGTATACAAAAGTCACTCCTAGGAACAAGAAAAAATGCCCTTACTGAGAGGTGACCTTTAAATTGAAGTTGAAGTTCCATAGATATTGCTACAATCGGAGAAGAGCAAAGCGACCTAATAAAGCAGGTTTCTGCTTTATAGAGATGACCTTTATGACAGATTTCACTGTAATCTTAAGTTTAAAACAGACACGTACATGTAAACATTTAGATTGACAATTGTAGTAACAGTTCCCAAGCAATATATTCTTGAAGCGTCATAATTACTTCACTTTACAAGAAGAAAACAAAGATTTAAATTAGCTGTCAATTACTAAGAAAACAAATTAGCTAGGTTTGCTCGTTTAGGTTTATCCTCACTATATTTTTGATTCTCAGAATATTTGGAAGATCCCGTGGATAAGAACCCAGAAACCTTAAACCGGACTCAAGACTGGAGAAAAAAGTGGAATTTGCTTATATGTGTGGAAAGTTATATATGATTTTTGACGTAGTGATATGCAAGCAATATGTTACACAATATGGTGACCCGAATTGTATCTCTTTAGGCTACTATTTTTATAATAAACTTTCAATACGTACTGGTACACCCATCCATCAGATTTTTCCAGTTCGTTGTGTAATCAGTGTTATTCGCAAATATTTTTGTATTCCTAGTCTTTTTTATGTAAGACAGTAGTGCGTGGCTGTCGTTTGAACATTCACATATAACAGGCAAAAATCTGTAAAAATTGCAAATAATATTTCTCGTTTTAACTTTTATAGAAAAGCTATATAGTATGATGGGAAGACATGGAAGCAAAACAGTATTGTTGCATTATTTAATTTAAATCAAATACCATAATTATCTAAAAGAAAAAATATGTTTACGGTTTGTTCCCATTTGGTGTATTCTGTGCTGATTTCTACTTTAGAAGTAATAATTTTTGTTTTGGTAAAAGTGAAAACGTTCATCGCAGACCCCTCGAATTATAAAAAATAGTTATTTGACTTCGGGATATGGTTTTGATACACTATCCTTAGAAAATTTCAAACTTAAAACTCCATCAAAACTTCATATTGTAGCTAGGCAACACGTAGCTTTGTTTGATACTGATATTATTGATTGATTGATGGTTCAAAGCTATGCTTTCGAAACCCTCGGTTTCATTGATAACATTCAAGGTATCTATTTCATCACTTCCTATCCGATTACCCTTATCAGGTATAAAGATTTGTTTTTGTAGGTTATTAAAATCTCAAAATCCGTGGAATATACCAAAATTGTATAGATTTTACATACTTCTCGTAATATCAACAATAATCTATCGCAGGTTACTTTATAGACAATAGATATTATTAAGCTGTTTACAGTATATGTAAAGGGACATGTTCATTAATCATTACACTTATGAGGAAATTTCAAGTTTTGTTGTCAATTCAATATAATATACAAAAAATAAACTGCGAGCAGGGCTCACTATCTACCTAACCCCAATGGTCGGGGAGATGGTACTGAAACTAAAAGAATGACATATGCAGTTCCAAAAACATTAATTACATCAAGTATCATCAAAATACTATAAGTACTTCAAAATTTTACACAAGAGCTTCAGACAGTTTTATTACGAAAGAGGTAAAAGGTCAAATTAAGGTCAGATTGACCAGATTCTTTTATGCACCACATCATTTGATGCCTCTATACACAAAGCTTGTTTACCCTATGATAAATAGTCAAATAGATATGTCCCGGACAGGTTTTACTATGATAGAGGTCAAAGGTCAACGCCACAGTGACTCAACATACCGGTTTTCCATGATGCATCCATATACCGAACTTGGGTAACCTAGGTTCTACAGTAACAGAGATTCACCCCGGCCAAAGTGTTACTGTGGTAGATGTCAAAGTTCACTAGGTGGTTTTTTAGTAACGTTCAGCATTAATCACGTGATGACAGTATTAATACAATCCTTCACTGGGTTCAAAAGTTACAGAGCAGACACAAATTAAGAATAAAAAAGCGTAGCATACACATATTTGTGTGTCTGTGACCTTGACCTTAATGGCTCAGCCATGAGAGTTGTTCCTGACACATCGTCTTACGGTGGTTACCATTTGTGCACAGTATTAATAAAATCCATCATTTTGTTTAAAACTTCTAGAATGGACACAAAATGTATACCGACGAACATCCTGATAATCTTCAAGTACTATTTGTGACCTTGACCTTGATGGCTCAGCCATGGAGGTTGTTCATGACACATGGTCTCATTGTGATAAACATTTGTACACAGTATAAATAAAATCCTTTATTTGGTTTAAAAGGTCTAGAATGGACACGAAATGTGTACGGACGAACAACCTGATATTCTTCAAATACCACTGGTGACCTTGACCTTTGTGGCTTATACATGGGGTTGTTCATGACACATTATCTCGTGGTGGTTAACACTTGTGCACAGTATTAATAAAATCCTTCATTTGGTTTAAGAGTTCTAGAGCGGACACAAAATCGACGCCGACGCAGACGCCGCAGACCCAGACGATGCCACGGTGACACCAGTATACACCCCTCCAACTTCGTTACGGGGGGTATAAAGAGTAAATGCTTGACAATATTCAGTTGTCTATGCTTTGTTTTGGCTGGAATAACTTGTACTTGCTAATTATTTGCCAAATTCTACCTAAATAAGCCATTTCTTTTTATATTTGTCTACTCCCTTATGGATTAGACACATCCTAGGTATTGTAAGCCTTGTTCAAGTTAAATGTTACAACCCACTGAGACCATCTGCTGACGATGCTTTATAAGTCAGCTGCTACTAGTTGTATTATAATATCTCTACACAGTTAAATATGAGCACGAATAAAAATGTATGGTCAATACACTCATTTTATGTTATTTTGGTTAGTAATATCACAAAACATATATGCATCCATAAGAAGAAAAATAACAGAATTAGTTCAACCAACAAATTTCGAACATTGTTTAAGTTTTTTTTAATTTAAATTTTTAAAGTAAAACTGTGTTATATATTTTTAGCAATTTATAGCAAGTTTATATTTATGCAAAAAATTACAGACCAAAAAAAGAGCACAAAATTAAAAAAAAGAAGGACAAGAATCCTAAAAAATCATAATAAATTTTACATGGAAAGATATTCATGGAAGTATTATTGAGGAGGAACTATAATAAACCCACTTCAAAGTGATCGTATGTAAAACCGGCCTGTTATCTCCACGTTGTTAATTTCTCGATATCTTATCAATATTGTCATTGTGGAACGGGCGATTTTAACGCCACTTGTCGCATTTTGTGCAACATTACAACTACGATTATTGCGGAAGTTACCGGATGTAGAAGTAAATACTTAAGAAATTTCGATTTGATGGAAAAAATTAAAAGCTATATCCATACTTTTTTCTGATCTCAGGGTTATACAAGAAGGGTAATGAACTATAAGTACAATCAAAAAGCATAATTTTTTACCAGTCAATGGTTGTAAAACGTTAAATGTAAAATAAAATATAATTATTATAATTATTTCTATTTATCTGCCTATAATGTATATTTATTTTGTTAATAATATACTTTTAAAGTTGTACTTTCCTGTACACTGAAATTTTACTCTGTATCGCCGTTCTCACAGTTTTTCATTGAGTTACCGATAATTTACATCAGCCTTAACTGAAATTTTAGTATATCCTACATCGTATATACCTATAGACTACAAAAACTATACAACACATTAAGTGAAATCATAGCTGTTCTATTAAAAGGAGTAGGGGCCATAAGGGCAATTTTTAGTCCTAAATTAGTCCCAAGACATAGACTTGCTGCGGTGAACAAGAAATTTTAATACAATAATTAAGAGTATTGATCAATTATGTACTGACCTATATTTTTGTTGCTATGGACACAATAATGCCATTATGACGTCACAAAAGACGTACATATAAAATAGCTTTCAAACCAATAATTGCAACTACAACTGAACAGTAGCAATTGGTTATCTTTTTTGCACCAGTCGGTTATACTCAATAGCTTGCTTGTTTTCATTTTGCATTTAATGAAAAAATAAGAAACCTTTGCATATTACACAACTGACTAATAAAGACCAAAGTGAACCTCTGGTTTCTTTTTGTTTCTTACATAGAGGTACTTTTTAATTCCAAAGGCTTAGATAAATGTCTAAAATGTTTTCATCCTACCATATGTACCCTTTTCTTTTAGGATGACATGGTTTTGTAAGAAAATGTTTTGGTACTTCTATATTAATAGTTTTTCAGGTCAGTTTTTGTAATATGTATCCAATTTTTACTTTTCCATATGTTATTTTTGATGACGTCACAATACGAAACACAGACTGCAAACAATTATAATATTTCTGTTTTATTAAAATGTCATTTAGATTTGAGAATGGACCATTTTTGGCCCTTATTGCCCTACCCCTTAAAATTCTTCTTCAGAAAGGCTACAAAAAATCGAATGTGAAACAAAGTTGTCTTTGCAACTTATTTTGTTATTTTGTGTTTTTATGAATACAGTTTTTGAGAAATAGAGTCAAGGGAAAGAAGAGGACTCAAAAAGTTTTGACTTGGGAAGATGACAGAAACCGTTCTGCTATGATAGATTTTCTCCTTCGTGCATAGCTCTGTCCTTAGTTGATTATTTGGCTTCCGCTTTTCGATCATTTTGATATTTACGTCTGCACTTCAACCTTTTGGATATTGGTTTGGCTTACCATATTTTAGCCCCTGAGCACAAATGATGAGAGATTTCTTCTCGAAATTCGCATATTGTGCACTAAATTTGGTATCATAAGATGTTATGTTATTGTATGTTATATCATACATAAGAAGGATTGTGGAAAATTAACTTAAACAATAGATTATAGTTACTCGAAGTACCTATTGTAATTTTATTTTCGAACCATTCATTACTCAAAATACATTGAATAGCAATAGAAAGTTCATACATAAGTTTCTAAAATAAAGAAATGATCGTAGATTAAAATTCCTCTGATAAATACAGTCTATAATACCACTTCTGTTGTCCACAAATATCATTGAATTTGTAATGCGCATATTATCAGAATACTACACTATCTGCACAATGTTTGATGGATTTGGAAAGTTATATTGTTATTGAAGTTGGGTAAAAAGGAAATGCCTATAAGCTTAAAAAATTCTAGTTTTACCTAAGAAGCACTCTTTAGTTCATGTTTAACTTTTATAAACTGCAAGTTTTACATATCCTATTAAGAACATTTACTACCGCCAAAACCGATGCATCTAATGTTTGTGTGTTTAATCTTTGCTTTGAATGGTATTTTAACTTCCAAAAAGGGAATAACTTCGAATTGATTTAGAAACAGGCAAAACTATTCATTCAAAAATGTGTTGGTAAAAATATTTCAACTTTCTTAACAAGTCTAATTTATGGTTATACAGACGAAAAAATCATATATTTCAAGAAATTGATTTTAACTTAACTTAACGGTAGTTTCCATGAAGCTGCAGATGTTGGAATTTTAATATAAAAGGATTATAAATGATTTTCCTATATCTCAATCAATGCTCGGTTCTTTAATTGGCTGATACGTTGTAATTGTTTTAAACTTACAAAGGGTGCGGCATAATGAAAAACTTTATTCGTCCAGTAAGTATGTGTATGTGTATATGTTCCTGTCCAAAGCGACAATAACAATAAATTTACAACGACTGCTGTTACATAATGATTGCACAAAATATATTAAACAAATGATACAATGAATTGAAAATATGGAGCAAGATATGCTTACCCTTCTAGAGCATCTGATGGCGCAGCCGGTTTTTGTGGGGTTCATATTGTAAGTGCTTTGGTTTTAACGTCGTCTTGTTCATGTTTTCTTTTCCTTCTGTTTACTTTTTTTTCAGTTTTATATTGTCTTCTTGTCATTTTCTTAGTTTTTTCCGTTTCTGTTGTGCGTTGTCTACGGATTCGTCCTTTCTGAACATATTCCTTTGGTATTCTATTGTCGATATGTGTAAAAACGTAGTCTAGTATAATATACTTACATGTATCTCTCTGCTATTTGGTACTTACCGACTGAAAAAGTAAAACAAATACAATGTATCAAAATCAACACTAAGCATAATTCTGTAGTAATGATAAAATGATAAAAATATATGTTGTTGCTTTAATAGCTTGTACATAAAGCAAGATTTCCTAATTAATTTAATGGATAGATCCAGTCATTTGAAAAGGTGCCACAAACCTTTTAGCATTGCATATTCTAACAGCAGTAAAGAAAATTGTGTCGAGATTGTTAAACACATTAAACAACAGACATTCCTCATCCTAAAAGCTTGTATTCGCCCTTTCAGTTCTGCGCATGGGAATCTAAATATTACAATATAGGTCTTCCCAAACGTCTTTGAAAAGCTCTGTCCCTTATGGTCTCTATTTAATGTAGACCTGTGGCTTGGACGCCAGAAACACATGGGCCATCATCTACACAAATATTAATTATGTGTCTCATACTAGTCATTATGTTTGATGAATATCATTAATGTATTTACAATAGCGTATGTTTAAAGGTGAGATATTAGTTTTCCAAACTGAGACCTTTTCGTATTGCCTTGTATTTTTATAATATTTCTCAATAGAATGATTCTCAATAGAATGATTACCAAAGTTCAAAAGAGTCACCATTGTTGTTCGTTTTTCTTGTTGTGTCTTTGATGTTTGTTTGTTTGTCTTTGTCTAAAACAGAATTTTGTCTGCGTTCTTTGATTTGAGATTTTTGTCGATTGATCTTCGGTTTTCTTATATTTTCTTGAAACTGAACTTAATTCAAGTAAACATATGCATGCCATGTTCACTTAGTAGACAGAGCACACAGTATTTTTTGTGCACTTTCAGTTAACTTAGCGTTAACGCAAT
>JAOXYJ010203317.1:0-10390 GCA_028566555.1 Lithophaga nigra
GTATGAAATATTTGCAGTTTCATTTGTCTAATCTATTACAAAGTCTGAGATTTGTCATATTTTATTTTTAACTCTGTTCTTGGTGAATTTTTTCGTAATCTGTATTGAAACAAGAGATCAAGGTCGGTAATTTTTCATTTTTAATTAACTTTCAATCTTTGGAAATGTCTCAGCTTCTATGAAACCGCATTTTCAGTGTGCGCTATACAGTTTTTTGAAGAATACTGTTGGATCCCTTGTCAATGCAAGTAGACTCTAAGCGATCCAAATAAACTCATAGACCATTATTGTATGTTTCTTTAGCTCTCAGATAGGATTACATACGTAGGTGGGGATGTTTGTTACGCTTAATTACCTTTGTCTTGTCAAATCACTTCTAAATCTATTACAAATAATCAAAGAAATGTTCTCAATATCTTCTTCATCATTCAGGGTGCATGACAGTGGTATATTGCGAAATTATTAATTTTCGCAGTGTACTAATTTCTGGTATTTTCCTAGTAAACAATTTTCCACGAATAATAATACTCACAAAATAGTTCCAGATCCCAGTGAAGACGTCCATGTCCAGATTTCCGCGAAAATTAATACTTTTACAGTGTATTTAACAATGTCTTAAAGAATATTCAAGTCTTAAAAGTAAACTGCTTTCAATTGTAAACGGTTACCATTTCTTTCAAATATTGTTAATTGTCGTTGATGTTGATACAGTACAAACATGCTTTCCTTTTTATATGCTGTAGGGCCTGCTATGATATATCCCGTTCCTGTTGATACCAATCTTTCTAAATATTTTTTATTTAAACTACCCGATGCTCAGATCTTGTTTTATTCTTTTGTTATTATAAATGATACCAGGTAAACCAGGAAGCCCCTATACACACCGTACATAAACAATTTTGGCAATCCTGTAGATTGTAGTCAATTTAACGTGTTAAAGTTTGGGTACATAATGAAGTTCTGATTTGGAATATTTACCCAGATTTAACAGAGGTACAACCATTACTGGGACCAAACAGTCCAAAATAACAGCATTTAGCATTGAAGCTGTTTTTTTCCTGTATTAACATGTAACCTATTACAAGATATTTAAATAATTAAATGTCTATCCATCATATAATTATGTTAAATATTTCAATACAGGTACTGTTGGCATTGTAATAGGAACGGCTGTTGGAAGTTTCGTGCTTGGAACTGCACTGTTTACAGCTATCCGACTGATTAAAAGAAAGATAGATTTGATGAGGAGAGTTGGACAGGTTAGTGAATGGTTTGTTTAACAGAAAAGTTAAACATAAAAAATATGTCGTATATGACAAAACAAAACTTATTGATTTAAAATTGTGTCCTTTTGCTCCATAACAGACATATACATGTCTACATGAATATATTGACAAACTTTTTTGTGTCAACAATTTTTCGGTTGATATTCTCTTACATGTACGTCTTAGCCTTTCATCAACTTATTGCATCTATGTTATGGTCAGAATAGTTTGAGCCCTGTATTATATTAAGTGACTTTTAAACAGGTGGTCCATTTGAAGAACGGAAATAAGGAATTAAAAATATCCAATCGACATGTCTTTTCCCGCACACCATAAGTTGTTATAATGGCTTATTGAGAGTTTTTCATCGTCTGTCAAGGATTTGATAGCCGCCATACTAATTATAGTCATTGCTATAATGTTGCATAAGCACATATAAAATTTTCTTTAACTACTGGGCCTTGAGTGGTCCATTTTACCACACCAGAACCAAACTTAATGTGATCTATTGTTATCACTATGTATCCGTTGTCTCTCGCCGTCCGCCAGTAAACATTTTGATCTTCGACTCAAGAACCTCTCAGTCGATGCAAACCATATTTTACCAGGATGTTTTATTGATAAGACTTACGACTTAAGAATTTATCTCGTCTTTTGTGCGAGATGACGCCAAAGACCTCTGGTTGGCTGGATGTAGGCAAATGATTTAAAATTTGCCTTTTTCAGTAAAGTAATTGTGCAAGATGAAACCAGATATATTGTAGATGCTCCTTGGTCATCCTTTTGCAAAATTATATCTATAATGTAGTCCGATATCCAACATGGCATCATTGCCCTTTTACGCTTGCTGGGCCTAAATGGTCAAGTTTTTGGACACTGTAACTATAAATAGAACATAGGGGTAAAATGTTTATAATAGAACTTTTTTTGCAGAAACTATTGATGCTGTTTTAACCAGATGTTGGTAAAATGGTCTTGTATGTATTCACTTTCAAATTTGGGTCCAATGATCCCTGACCACGAAAACCAATATGACCACCATTACTAGATACAGAAAATTTTGAAAAAAAATATTATAAAAAATTGTGTTAAGTACATGGTAAATAGAACATAGATAAAACTTTTTTGCATAAACTATTGCTGTTATTTTAACAAAATGTTGGTAAATGGTCTTGTATTAGTCCCCTTTCAAAATTGGGACTATGTTAGCTATTGCCATCACTTGGCGTCCATCGTCGTCCGATGTTAGCTTTTCGTATTTCAATTTCCTCCTCTAAAACTTCTTTGCCAATTCCAACAATGAATGATGTAAGGTATTTTATTGATGATGTGCACCCCATTCGGCTAAAGTCGCATACTCCTATTTTGGTAACTTTATGTATCCAAATTTATTGTTACTAAATACTTAAATTTGATTGTGTGATGGAGTCATGATGTTTAATATGTAGATGCATGATGATGCATACAACATGAAGCTATATTTTGATGACCTTGACCTCAGGGTCACATACTTCTATTTTGGTAACGTTTTATGCCAAAATTTATTTTTTGCTTAAAAGTGATATGTAGTGCAATGATGACGTTTCATAAGTGGATCCATGATGATGCATACAACATGATGCTAAATTTAGATGACCTTGATGTCAAGGTCATGCATTTATGAAATATATACAGGTAAAAATTCATGTTTTCTGTTTCATTTTGCTCAAAGGCGATATGTGACACAGTCATGGAACATCTTAAAGAAATAGGTTGATGTATACAACAGCCAGTTATATTCAGATGACCTTGACATCAGGGTTGCATACTCCTATTTTAGTATGCTTAAATTTGAAATGTTTTACATATGTAGAAACATAATGGTGCATACAACATGAATATATATTAAGATGACCTTAACTTTAAGGTTACATACACCTATTTTGGCAAAATTTTATGTCTAAAATAATTATTGCTTAATGCTGATATGTGAAGCATGAAGTTTCATATGTAGATTCATGGTGATAGGATACAACATGGAGCTAAATTTAGACGATCATCACCTCAAGGCCATGTACTCTTATAATTGTGTACAATTTATGTATGATTTTGATAAAGGACATATGGAATACAGCCATGAAATTTCATATCCGGATACATGCTGATGATCCATACAATATACAGTTAAGTTTAGATGACCTTGATTTCAATGTAGGGCGTTTTCGTTTTTGTATTTTATTCCATAAAAGCTGGGGGCGAACTTTTTAATTGATCATTACACTATGTTAGGTCACCTCACCTAGTCCGAAGGACCATGCGAGCTATTGCCTTTTACTTGGCATCTGTCGTCGTCGTCCGTTTGGCGTAAGCTCTTTGAACACATTTCAATATTCTACTCAGAAACTATTTAGACAACTTCAAACTAACTCGGTAGCAATGTGCAGTTGAATGTCTTTTTTAAAAATAGTGTTTTTCGTTTGGATCAGTCAGACATTCAACATACTGTCAGGGCCAAAATATGTATTGGTTGGCTGAAATCTCAACGATCTTCTTGTCAGAAACTACATAGTTGATGGAATTTTTTATGGTGTGAATGATCCCTGCTTCGTCCTCTACCAAAATTATGCTGTGGAGTTCGGTTTGGCACCATCAGCATAATTTTGACTCGTTCTCTACCAAAATTTTGCTGGTGGTGCCAATCCGAACTCCAAGATGGCCACAGCACAGGACAAAGTTTAACATTAGACCCTATGGAAAATACACATGGAAGATCTTCTTGGAAGGCCCTTTGCTAAAACCTTGTTTCTGATGCTAAGCCGAATTCCAAGATGGCTGCCACCGTGGAATATAGTTTAACATAGGAGCCTGTGTGAAATACATTTGAATATTTCCTTCTTGTAAACAACTGAGACAGTTGAAACTAAACATGTTCAAAAATTTCGGAAAGTCCTCTACCTAAACCATGTTTTTGATGCTGATCGGAATTCCAAGATGGTCGCCACCGTGGAACATAGTTTAAGATTGGACCCTATGGGAAATACACTTGAAGATCTTCTTCTTGAAAATGACTTAGACAGTTTAGCTGAATATGTCCATAAATATGCATTGAAAGGTTCTCTACAAAAACCTTGTTTCTGATGCTGATTAGAATTCCAAGATGGCACCATGGAATATAGTTTAATATTGAATCCAGTGGGAAATACACTTGAAGATCTTCATCTTGGAAACAACTACAAGAGTTGGAGGGAAACATGATAGCATCTTATGATACCGAATATACGCACACTTCGAGAATAATCTGTCATCAGTTGCGCTTGAGGCATAAAATATGGAAACAAAATCAATATCCAAAAGATTGAGAGCAGAAGTAATACCAAACAACCAACTAAGGACTGAGCTATGCACGATGGAAATACTCCTAAGGTTTCTATATTTTGAGGAAATTTTACTGTGGCAAATTTAAATTTTAATCAATTTCATGCTAGTACCGAAATACCATCAACTGGGCTAATGGTACCCTCGGGGACCTTTAGTCCACCAGCAGTGGTATCCACCCAGTGGAATAGTAACATTTTATGATACCGAATATACTGCAAAATATGCGTATTTCGAGAAATGATCTCTCATCATAAATATTTATTGGAAGATTTTTTACTAAACTGTGTTTTTAATGCCTATCGGTATTCCAAGATGGCTGCTACCGTTGAACATAGCTTTAACATTGGACCCTAGGGGAAATATACTTGAAGATTTTCTCGGCAACAACTATGACAGTTGAAGGTAAACATTTTCATGAATTTTCACTGGAAGATTCTTTACCTTTAATTGTGCTTTTGGTGCAGATTGAAAATCCAAGATGGCCACCCATCGTGGAACATAGTTTAATATGAACCTATGGGCAATGCACATAAAGATCTTCTTTGAAATGACTTAGAATTGGTGAGCAATACAGGTTAAGGTGAGCCTCTAGTTTGGAGAGAAGATACCATTTAAAAAATAAAACGTTAAATAGACCCAGTTCGACATGGTGACAATCACATTGTGGTGCTCCGTTATGGTACATGGGACAGATCACTACCCGTTTCAGACAGGAAGTTGTAAGCGGTTAGATCATTCAGACTATCAGAATATACTATTTTTTACATTCATTGATCTTTCACAAATTTTCGGAAACAATCTTATCGCTTATGCCCTTCTCAAAAAGTAAAAATAAATAATAAATACAAATAAAATAAAATAAATAATAATAAATAAGGAAACAGGACCAAGATTAGTATTCATGATCTTTAGCTTATGCCACTCTTAAAAATAAAAAAAGTAATAAATAAAAATTAAATTAAAAAATAAATATGAAAACATGCCCCAGATTTTTATTTTCTACGGTTTTAGTTCAGCAAAACGGGAAAATTTTTAAGCTAAAAGGTATATATCGCTTTATTTCTGTTACATTATTAATTTCAGCCCTGCTTGATATGTTAAGGTATCCAGACAACTACCCAAGATTGGGGATTTCAACAAGTCAGCCGTTTAGCTGCCCGGGCTTTCCTCCTAGTAAGCCTGGTAGTCACGAAGGTGGCGATAAACTAAAAAAAACTCTACCCGTCCTATTATACAATATATAGTCAAAAACCAATTCCGTAGGCACATATGAATTCCGTATCAATCAACTGGAGCTTACAGTAGCACTAGTACAATTTTGGCTAAAAAACAAATTTAAAATCTATTTACTGCTTCACGAAAGAAATATCAAAGATTAGATACAAAAACCGGGAATGAGACTCAGTATACTGTCAAACTAACCACCTCCCGCCTTGTAAGCAGAACTCATTATGCAGAAATGTTCTTCATATTAATTGTGGGGCCTGGGTGGCCCAGTGGTTAAGATAGCTGACTCATAATCACAAGCCTTAAACAGCCTTTTACGGGTTTGAGCCCTGGGTGCCCAGCTTCAAGTGTTAAGGTATTCAGACAGCTACCCAAGGTCGGGCGTTTCATCAGATCAGCTGGTTACTTGTAGCTGTCCGGGCTTTTCTCCCCCAGTCACAGTGTAGTTATAAGCTGCAGGATGAACTGGAAGTAACGAAGTAACTACACGTTCTTTCGTATTAACTTGATATGTTCGTACATGGACGACTGTATATTACTGCTGCATGATACAGAAATTCACCTGTTCTATGTGGCTAATGCTCTTTTTTTTTTTCATTGAATCAAAGTTTTTATAATTATATAGCATTTCTTCTTCGTGTTTTTGCTTCACACCAAGATTTATTTCTGGAAATCGACAAAAGATCTGCTGTCGTCCGGCGTTTCACATTTCAGTCTTCTTCTCAAAAAACTACCAAGTCAGTTCTAACAAAACTTGAGAGGAATATGCTTTGGAAAGTCCTTTATAAAATTATGTTTTCATTCAGATCAGAAATTTAACATGGTGGCCAGTGGTAATATCGACAATAGAATACCGAGTGAACAAGTTCAGCAAGGCAGAATCCGTAGACAAGGCAAAATTGGGAACTACGAAAATGACAAGAAGACAATATAAAATTGAAGAAAAAAGTAAACAGAAGAATGTGTTTTGATTTGCTGAAAGTTCATAAGATCTTCTTGTCAGACACTACACTGCCTGTTGAATTGTGTTATGGAGTAAATGATCCTTGGATAGTTCTCTACATGTACCCAAATTATGCTTTTGTGCCAATCCAAAATCAAAGGTGGCCACCACCGGTGAGCATAGTGTAACACCGGACCAATGGTAAATACACTCGAAGGTTTTCTTGGAGACGACTGCGACAGTTGCAGTTTTACATATCTATAAATGGTTTTGGTGCCGATCGAAATTCTAAGATGGTCGCCAGTATGGAACATACTTCAACATTGGACCTTGGGAGAAATATACTTCAAAATCGTCTTTGAAACGACAGAAAGTACAGAATAAAATATTGCAAAAATTCCCACAAAATTAGTGATATGGTTAATTTGAATAAGTCTTGGCAGGAATTGTTCTTCAATTGTCCCTTTTCAGATTTATATCCGATGACTGCACCTGGCAACCAAGATGCCGGCATCTGCTATAAATAGAAAATATGGAGGACAAAGGTAGCTGAGAAACCCTTGACTTGGGAAGATGAAAAACTTACACAAAATTCTAAAAAAAAAACTATTGACAGAAATAGGAAATGTTTGAAATGAAGCCAATTATTGAGACATACAAATAAGGAAATAAATGTCCAAGAAGTCTGTATTCCTATTTTTCTTATAATTACTTGATTAAAATTAATTCAAAAAGGTTTTGTTATATATCTTATACAAAGTAGGTATAAATAAAGAAATTGTACAAAAAAGCTTATAGTACATGTACTATTCCCAAACAACCACAATTCATTTTGGAAAAGTGGTATTGCCATCTTATTATGCACTAAAATTTAAAAAAAACTGTGGAATAAATTTTTTCCTGCAAGTTTAAATCTAGTTTGATTTTTACTAAAGTGTTCCATTAGAATTTGACGGTAGTTCTCCGTTGTAGGCTAATATTTCAAAAAGGAAAGCGTCTTTATATTTATTTCCAGCTAAAAGTGAAAATTAGTTTTATTTTTGATCATATGCACTTTTGTTTTACAGATTAGACGTAAGTACTCCATGATCTTTTTTTAGCTCACCTGGTCCGAAAGACCATGTAAGCTATTGCTATCACTTGGCGTCCGTCGTCGTCTGTCTTTCGTCTGTCCGTCGTTAGCTTTTCACATTTCAATCTTCTCAGAAAGCACTGAGCCAAACTTAGCAGAAATGTGCATTAGGTGGTCCTCTGCAAAGTTTTTATTTTGGTGCCGATCGGAAATTCAACATGGCTGCCAGGGTCAATAATGTGTTCTAATTGGCTGAAATTTCAAAGATCTTCTTGTTAGAAACTGCATTGCTGATGGAATAGTTTCATGGTGTGAATGATCCTTGGAAGATCTCTACCAAATTTGTGTTTCTGGTGTTTCGGAAATCAAAGATGGCCGCCACCGCAGGTCAAAACATTGAATCCTATGGAAAATGCACTTGAAGTTCTTTTTAAGAAACGACAATGACAGCTGAAGCTAAACATATCATAAATGTTCACTGGAAGGTCTTTATAAAATTTGTGTTTTCGGTGCCGATCCAAGATGGCCGCCACTGCAAAACATAGCTCAACTTTGGACCCTATTGGAAATCCACTTGAATATCTTCTTCTTGGAAACGACTACAATAGTTGAAGCTAAACATGTCCATAAATGTTCATTGGAAGTTCCCTTACCAAAACTGTGTTTTCGAGACCGATTGAAATTCCAAGATGGCCACCATCGCAGGACATAGTTTAACATTGGACCCCTAGGGAAATGCATTTGAATATCATCTTCTTGGAAACCACAGACACAACTGAACCGAAACTGTGCATGAATGGTCATTGGATAGTCCTTTCCCAAGTTTGTTTTTGGTGCCGATCTGAAATGCAAGATGGGTGCCACCATGGGACATAGTTTAACATTGAACCCTATGTGAAATATACATAAAGATCTTCTTGAAAACCCCTGAAACAGTTGAACTGAAACTGTGTATGGACGATCACTGGATAGACCTTTACTTACTTTGTTTTGTTCGTGCCAGTCTTAAATCTAAGATGGCCACCACCGTGGAACATACTTTGACATTGGATCCTATTGGAAATACGTTAATAGATCAACTGAGGCATTTAAATTTCTTGTAATGGTTCAGGGTAGAACCAGGTGAGCCTCTAGTTTCACGTTTCTGTTACTGCTTTCACTGATTATCTTCGAGACTCGGCGTATCGGGTGGCAAAGGTGCATAATAAGATATCTGTCCTTTTGAAATGTTTGGTCTAAATCATATTTCATAAATCAACGTTAAGCAGTTAGCCGGTTTGTGTGTGTATATATATATTGATTCCGGATGTTTCTTCATTATTCTAATTTTGTATTTTTCAGGGAACTGAGCTCACAGCTAACGATATCAATAGAGAAATTGAAGAACATGTAGATATTTCCATAGACCTGGAAAGAATCGACAGTTTTTTTCGCAGGCGACCTTGTAGGAATGTTCCACCTCAAGATCATCAAATGTCTGGCTATTTTGGCATGAATGCAGAGAATACTCCACACCAAGATCACGGAAGACCTGACTTTGTCATGAATTTAGAGAATGTACAGCCCGAAAATCACAAAATGCCGGCAGAGTTTGATCTTATATGTGAAACTGTCCTATGAATACAGAATGCTTCGTGGTGTGTGTGTGTGTGTGTGTTATACATGTGATAATTCGAGATTGCCAAGCAGGAAGATTCCATCCTATGTGGTAGGGAGATTTGACTTTCAAGAAGGGAGATTTTTTCAAGTGACAGAAATGTTGATTTCCTGGGGACATTGTTATGTTCTAAGTCAGTGTATATACTAGAATACTAAATTTAACTGTAGTTTGCACTAAACCGACATAGTTTTTGAAATATTCGTAATAAAACTAGAAAAGAATATAAAATGAACAAAAAACTGAATGATTTAATTGAAAGCATACTTGAAATTTTGAATTTTACCTGTAATAACATGTACATTTTGTACATTGCCGGTATGCATTAACTTTTTGGTTTTTAGTCCTACCGGAAGTGAAAAAAGAATTGCAGGTCGTACTAAAACATATAAAAATATTCTGTTTTTCTTGAAAATAACAACAAAACGTTGCAATAAACAAGAAATTAACAACGTATTTCTGATAATATTTTATTTATAGCATAAATTTACCTTCTGCGACTTCTGAGGTATGTTTCAACACGTTCAACTTCTCAATTTTTCTGTTTTTCCATTCTATTAGCTCACCTGGTCCGAAGGACCATGTGAGCTATTGCCATCACTTGGCGTCGGTGGTCCGTCGGCGTTAGCTTTTTCACATTTCAGTCTTCTCTGAAACTACCAGACAGATTGGAAGCAAATTTGGCAGGAAAGTTTCTTGGAAGGACCTCTACAAAGTTATTGTTTTTCATGCCGATCGAAAATTCAAGATGGCTGCCGGGGCCAAAATTGTGTTCTGATTGGCTGAAATTTCAAAGATCTTCTTGTCAGAAACCATGGGACCAATTGAACCATAACTAAGTAGGAATGTTCCTTGGATGGTCCTTTACA
>JAOXYJ010203425.1:0-10390 GCA_028566555.1 Lithophaga nigra
AAAAATTTACCCAAAGCTGGAAATACATAAAAAAAAATCTGGAAACTTTCACCCATGAATTTAGAGAGGTTTTGCTACATTTGAATTTTGATTTTTAAAAATCTTTCAATTCACTTTATTCTCATAAACCAGTACATAAAAAATATAGAGATAGTAAGATATTTACAAATATATACAGTATTTACACTATGACTATATATATACAGCATTCCATTCAGATAGAAGGTAACTTGGAGTCAACACACCTTTACTAATTATTCTGATAAAACAACAAATTCTGTAGTTCAACTTTTGAAACTGATGTTTAATATTTCAAAACGTTTGGTCTCACTCTGATATTTTCTTTAATGTAGAGTTTTCTTTGTGTTTCAAAGTGCTTACAGTTAAACAAATAATGAGATTCATCCACAATTTCTTTGTCTCTACAAAGTGTACAGATTCTGTTTTCTCTAGCAATATTTTTCAATCGGTATGTTTGTAAAGAATTCTGTGACCTTTTCTGTACAATAATTAGTATTGGAGACAAAGAAATGACCATGATGACTAAGCCATACATTTGTATATACAATACATCTGTACTGTATGAGGTATACGTAAACCAGACAAAGAATGACTAAACTTTTTTGTAAGTAAGAGACCAAGAAATGTGTAGGTTTTTAACAGGTACATTTAGCTGATGACTTAATCATTTTAAGTGGCTGTACTTAAATATAAATTATAATTGAATATAGGGTCACTTTAAATATTAGTGATTGTTTAGCTATCTATCAGTACTTTTACAATCAGGTCAATGTTTACCAGGACCAGAGAACAATAAAAGGTGACGACTACCTACACCTGACATAACAATCATACCTGAGATACCTTTACCAGGTAAAAATACAAGTCTGAACATGGGGTGGGTTATCTCTTTGTCAACATATGGTGCTTGCGACAGCTTTGCATGGAGATAGACAATAAGGGACAAATTTCACCTAAACTACACCTGTCGAGGTTTCCAAACAAAGAAAATAATTCACTTCCTATCTTAAAGCAAATATACCCAGACTTAATGGGGACAAAATTCACAAGCAAATACACAAACATACATGACACAATGTTGAACTAATGGAACAATCCTCAACAAAGATGATACTAATTTCAAAGGTTAATCCTCCACAAATGTCTAAGAGTTAACCCTTAAAAATTTCAAGATTTACATAAATTAACATCTGAAATACACATAACGGAAGAAGAGATTGAATACAATATTTTCCTATAAGGACAATAACAGCATATTATGAATTTAATTTTTCTTAAGTTAAATCATTTGTTTCTTTTTTCTTCTTCACATAAGTATGGTCTTTGATTCTCTAGCAAAATAAATGTAAATTTCACCAACAAATCAGAATACACATGGATGTTGTGTCAGCTGTTCCCAGATACCTATTGCTTAAACCACATCAACAAAATGGGAACATGGATGTGATAGTACTAATGATACCACCACTGCACAAAGATAATGTCCATGTACATGTATGAAAATTTATGAGATAGGCCACCATTTTCAAGGGAAGGTCACTGAAGCATAAAACATGCATTATTTTTGTAAAAACATATATCTTGGTAAGGATGTTTCAGGTTTGGTTTATCTGATAATTACACATGCATATGTATCTCACTGTGGATTTGTAATAATGAAAACAACCTTTTTGATGTTGTTTTGGTTTTCCATATTTTAATTTTAGGCCTTGAGCACAACTGACAAGACATTGTTTGTAGAAATGTGCATATTGTGCAATAAACTTGGTATCACAGATTGTTATTTAACTAAAAAAATTCACAAAATGGCCATTCAACAAAATATTTCAAACACATGTATAAGCAAACTATTGACCTGTTTGTATATAAAAGGGTTATTATAAACATGTAATGGTAACAGAAATGGGGAAAAGATACCACGCTGCATACAGTAGACTGGAAAAATAAGTAACTGTCCAATTTCAGTCTTCAGTCTTTATGTAAATTAATGTAGGCACCAATGCAGGAAAAATCACATATGTACAATTCATGTATAGAACAGTGTCACACGCAGACTTCTACCTGTACATGTATGAGCAACACCTGCTTTTACACAGGAGATCATCAGGAAATAATGAAATGAACTGAATCAAATGATATCCATATCTGACAACTTATGAACAGCTGTTTGTTGAGAAGAAATACATTCTTCATCTAGAACTCAATTGCACTGATAAAGTTAAGTGGAAAGTAGGCTAACAGAATAGTAGATCAGTTCAAAATCTGGTTTACTGTTCAAACCATAACTACTTTCCTATTGCAGAATTAATTGATACATGTACCATGAGATTTTTTTTCACACAACTGAGACAAATATAATTTAATTGGTATTGATTTATTTCAGTGTGGTTAGGCTTAAAACAGGATCAATATGTCTAAATTTGGATCTTGTGGGTGCAGTGGAAACATACAATTTAGAGGGGGTGGGTTTATGTGGCATCAAAGATGTGTGGAAAAGCAATCAACTGAAAGTAAAAAAAATAACTCCACAAGAAAGAGAGTGCATTTTGACTGGACAGTTTTATGGTGCTTTTGGACTTAAAACAGACAGGTCATTTGTAAATAGGCTATTCTGTGTGATTTTTAAATAAACTATAGTAAAGATATATCTTGTACAAAAGTGACATAACCACTTCACACTGTAACTTACAAGATATTTTTCTAAAAGATGAGGAAACGAGCACTTACAGAACTATCTTGTCGGAGGTCAAAACTGCATGGGAACCATCTTAGTATTTTGATATGTACATGTATAACAGTAGTGGGTATTAAGGATAGGTCAGTGTATTTATGGACCTTCTGTACATATATAACTCCTTGTACGGATATATTTAGTCCAACTGACCATACATTATGTCATTCTTTTACTTCTATATATAGCATGCCAACCGATTAATTATTTACAGTGTCCATACAATAAGACCAGATGGATAATCAAAACTATTTCTTAAGTTACTGTACCTGAACCACCTATGAACTATAATTACTAACACAAAAGTGTGACTCAGGCTACTAAGTCTCAAACTGTTAGAAGTACCCTTAGGTGTGCACTGTTCTACTGTATTTTGTCTTCTGATGTTGATTCTTTTTTTGTCAGTTTGCAAATGACTGCCATGTGATTGATTGATTGTTGTTTGTTTAACATCCAGCAACAAATTTAGATGTACAATATGTACATTGTGTACATGTATGTTGCATTTTTAATGGACTCGATTCATTGTTAGGGAACACATTCTTCATTTTAACACCATCTGCATGCTGATAATTTTTCAACATTTTGTAGTATTTTGTCAGAAATGACAAACATTATGGCTGTATAAAACATTTTCTGAATATTGTCTATTTGACTGCACTTGAGATAAGAATAAAGTGCACATCCTGTCAATATACCACTTGACACAAATAATTAAACTTGGTCATGTCTTAACAATCACTTTCTATAACATCATTCTTTTTTTCATTTTTTGCATCAATACTAAAACTACACTTTGTATCAGATATGGATAACAATAAAACTTATGTATTTACACAGATGATGAAGTTACACACTTTCTATGTGAACGCCTTATGAATTAGTTTTTCCCAGAAAATGCCACTTGGACTCACCAAATTTTTCCAATTTATGACCAACTTGTTAACTCAAGTTTTATATATAGCTGTAAGAATGCAAGACTACAGGCCAGCAAACACACACACGTTACTGAAATTTTCATTTGGCATCAGCATCTCAGAAACTGGGATTTTCAGTGTAAAATTGAATTACTTACATTGTCATGTTTGAAGTGACAAAGCATCCTTAATTCTCGGAAAACTCTTTTGGATGAGACTAAGTTTTGGAATACACTTGGCATTTTCTTCAGGGCCACTCGCTTTCCATCTCGTGGGTCTGTCACTGACCTGCATGTATAAATTTTCAATAGTGCTGGTCATATTTGATTTACTTTTTTCTACAATCTGCTTATGTAGGTATAAAGAAAACAGTTGACCTACATGTAAAATATGCACATGTACAAAATACAGTCAGGCCAAGTAAAATAATATGTGTGCAGTTCTGGTTACATGCTGGAAAAAAAAAGGTCGGTTGGTCGGAAAATATTTTCCCTTTGTATCCGTTATAAAGATCACGTTTTCAAAGAGTCCACCACGCCATGTTACTGGAAACTGCCATATTTTTTCAAACAATTCTAAAAACTGACAATAGTTTTGGTCCATTCTATAGCCAATTTTGACAACACAGGTAAGCCTTACATGAATTGATGCTACATTTTTATTTTTAAATGTTTAAGGCAATCTGACTTTTTCTGAATTTTAGCAATAAAAAGTGATACATATGTAGGGACAGGGCTTCAAAATTTGGTCGGTTGGGTCACTAGAAACACACATATAAATTTTTATTTGGCCTAACATGTATACACCACCTTAATTCCTTCTGATGGTTTGATTTGCCTATCTTTGTTAATTTATACTTTCAAGAAACTTTATTTTCTTTGTTCTTTATCCACATGATCTAAAACTTAACAGGTACATGTACATTGTATATCCAAGTACAAAAAGTTTACAAAATGGTTTTCCTGTTCATTTACTCTGAATGGGCATTCACTTCTACAAGTATCTTTCAGAGGTATCTCTATGACCTACACATATTTTTAAAAAATGTATAGAGTCAATGATCACAATGGACAATGACCTATTTTACATTTTTAATGAATAACTTAAGTCATTTTTCTTCCATCTATATTATCAATTTTTGTAGTGTATGGACCATTTATTTCACTTTGTCAAATTTTATGAAATTATTTCATCATTACATTGTATATAAATCACTGCTCTGAGAAAGTACTAACAACACCCTCTTTTCTTCAACCTTTTTAAAAAGCAACAATCAATATTATGTTGGGGACAATGGTTAAAATTTGCATGGTATTATTCCTAATTTTGGGTATACAGCATGAAATCAGGAATAAGATCAGGCTAATAATTTTTTTTATAGAGTACAAGATTTTACTTTTAAAGTGCAGAAATTTACATTAAAAGGGAATGTTTTCTTTCTTAAACACTACAGTCTAAAAAGTTCATACACTTAGAGAGTTCGGGTTTTTTTAGGCTAAAAACTTTCACCTACATCATGTAATGTATATGACTTTACACCTATGGTGGTATACAGATACATGAAAAGGTATAAATATGTGTGCTTTTACTAAAGCACAAATTCTGATGTCAGCAACTGAAAATTTTATCCTGAAATTACACCTTAAATTGGATACAATACCCAATTTGAACACTGTCCACAACCAGTTTATTACAATTAAAAATTATATCCAGTCAAAACAAAGATGTGTACATGTACAATCCTCAAACATCACTATTTTAAAATTTTTTATGTTAATTTATCTTTAAAAGTGAAAAACAAAGAAGGAAAATAAAAAAGTACTATGTTGACAAATAAATTTACTTCAATAAAAAACCAAATTTCAATTGAATTCAGAAAATAATTCAATTTAAAACATGAATGGATTTCTGGGACCAGTGTTCACTTGTCATGCTCAATCAGCTGATTTCATGACAATGTCACAAAGAATATTTCTTATAAAAACAAAGGAATTTCCCAATAAAAAATGTCCGGAAAAAACGTGTTTGTGTGAGAAGACTTGTTAAAATTAATGAATTTTATTTCGGAATAAAAATATATACAACTGTTCAATTTATGAAAGAAATTTTCTATGAACAGACTTGCACGAGATAAACAAAGAAAACTTCACTCACCATACAACACCAAAAGCCCCATACCCAATGGGTCTGTCAGGCTGCACATCTTGTGGAGGTACAACCTGAAAGTATGGAACAGCTACCGCTGCTGTGAGAATTGCATGTTGTGATGGGGCGGGAGGTGCCCCTCCTTGAAATGCCATGATATGCCTCGCGTGTCTGTGTCCAACCACCGCCATAACCCCACGAAACTTCCAACTGCCTGCACGGAAAAAGCGCTTGGAATGCTTAAATTTCACTGTTGCATTTCTAAGTCCGATACATCCACATTCAGTAATGACTCTCCTAATAAACTGGAGAGTTTGGTGTTGAAATCTTAAATAAATTTATCAAAACATAAAGATAATTTCGTGTTATTTGGTGACAGGGTTCTGACTCACACGCGAGTACGGCACACAAAGAAATCACGTGACAACGCTTAAACTTTTCCCAGGATGCAGTGCTGTCGGTAAAAGGTCAGGAAAACAATCCTATATCAGTGTGAAAACTTGTAAATAATAGCAATCAGAATAATAAAAACAACTAAAAAGAAGCGACATGATGTAGATAAATGATATCTCGTGCATCTTAGTTACCCGGAAACATTTTCCTAGCTAATATTTGTCCTTTAGTCCATATTTTTATATCGGCGAAGGAAAAGCGAAAGCACGTGTATATTTCCACGTGGACTTAACCACGCCCACAAGTTATTTTCCGTTGCGGAAGTCAATATCTCCTGACAAGTTGATGTTGAGTAGGTGCTTTGTTCTTAACATTTTCGTCAGTTATTACTTCGAATACGTCATACATAATATCATCTGTGTCCTGTCAATGTATTTCACTTTTTTGTTTATGTGTCGTGGCGTGTGAATAATTTGGTTGGATATCCTTGATTCAACAACAAATGATTGATTTGTCAAATGATTGCCAGATTAGCTAATTGGTTAATTAAACAGTCAGTTTATTCATTGATTATTAGACTGAATGAGTAGTAAGTAACACACAAGCTAAAGGGAACAGCTACATATGCAATACACCAGTAAGGGGATCTGACCAGGATGATGATGAATATGGTCAGAGACGTATATAATACATTACTATGTCTCTCACATTGTCAAAATTTTCAGTTTTACAGTGCAGGGTTTTACTGAAAGTACACATATTTACATAAAAGGGACAGTTTTTCCTATATTTCCAGTATCTAAAACTCAACTGGATAAAACTTAAAGTTCAAATTTTAATATTTAGATGACATTGCAAAGGAAAAAGGTGTTCTTTTTGAAGTAAATATGTTCAAAAATCTTGTACTTCGAAGTGAAAATTTTATCACTATAAAAAATTATCGTTGATTTAAAGTATTCTACCAGAAACTGGGTAAAATACCCAATTTTGACCATCATTCCCAACCCTATGGAGTGGTCCAACTCTGCAGTTACAGGGCATTAAAAAAGCAGTTAGTTTTGTTTATAAGTGCCCAAGACATGCAAGAAGTATATCATCAATTCCTTTTGTGGCAAATCAGCTTGCTAATTAAATCTTAAATAAAATGTCCAGAAATCCATTTGATGATCCTATCAAGATTTTGTACTTTGAAAATAATGTACAAATGAATGGTGTTGCAAATTAGTGCAAATTAATACATGTAGCTAAACCAGCAGATATTACAATCTGTAAAAGTGGTGTATTTTTGTTTCAACAAAAGATGAGAACAATTTGTAAACTGAATCACTTCTACATGTATATTCTAGATTAGAAGGCAAGAGGTGTTAAGGGTGGAATTTTTAAACATTGGAATCTTCACCACTCTGCATTTTCCAATATGTTATATAAGATTTCATACAAAAAGCAGACAGTCACAATAAACAATGCAATTAAAACAAACGTCAGTAACTTGTATATTGAAGTACAAATAGAACAGGGCTAAAGTTAATAATTCTCTTGAAACTTAAACCTCTAAAATGACACATTTATATATCAGTTGAATGTTTTTATAATTCTGAAAGATAATATTCTTGTCTAAGATATGGATTGATACAGTATGACACTTAGAAGTCTGAAAAGTTCTCTGCATCAAAACTGAATATTAGTATTTTCATATCATATTCCAGTATCTTCCTGTATTACAGACACCAGAAAATACTGGTATATCAGTACTTTTTTTCCAAAGAAAAAATATGTATTGAAGTTTTCACATGGTTGCAAACGACAGTTCTTTTTTTTTTGTATTTGATTGAAATTTTCAAGTCCTCTCTGAACTACAAGGCCATTTGATTCACTGGAATTCTATGACATTCATTGTCAACCTAAAATGTCATCAGAGTTTGACCTCTTAATTTTTGGATTTCTGAAAATGTAGGTAAGATAATTTTCTGCAGTAATTCAGCAGAAAATCTCTCGGGTAAATAACTGAACCCACTTCTATTTTTGCATGCAAATGTTACTTGGTACCCATGAGTACCTTCAGTCAGGTGAGCTAATTTGCCATCACTTGGTGTCCGTTGTCCAGCGTCTGTCATCTGTTGTTAGCTTTTCACACATTTCAATTCTCTGTCTGAAACCACTTGACGAATTGGTAACAAAGTTTGCAGAGCCCCAACCTTCAAAAGGAAAACTGTCAATCTTTATCAATAAAGGATGGAGCTGAACACACCCATCTCAGCAACCTCACCAGGTTCATCCACAGTTAAAACTGGACTCCAAGATATAGCTGAAAAATTTCTAAAAGTTGTGTAAAAACCCTATTTGGTCAATCAATCAAGCTAATGCAAATTAAAAGTGTGATCATATATGTACTGATTTCCTGAGGAGGTAACAACATTTATTGTCATAATCAAAAATTTTAGTCAATTTTCAAACCAAATAGGTCGCCATTCATTTGAGTATGTATAAAAATCAAGATTACAAACAAATGTAAGATGTACAACTTCTAATAATCAGTGATTTCCATTCCCACTTACAGGTGGTTGTTTCGACCACCTTTTTTTCAAAACAACCATGCACCTTTCATTTTGGAAAGGTGATCGTTTTATGCAAGGTTTTACTGCCAGCTGAACAATTACTGCTTAAATTAAAGAATAATCACCTTATATGTGCTGAAAATGGAAAACACTAGCTGTCTTTCAGGAAAACTTATTTAGACTATCAAACAAAGTATTCACAAGCAATCAGCTTGATAAGTAAGTATACTGGCAGCAACTGAAGAGTTTTGCTCCACTGTGATATATGGGACTGATTTCTGCTTTTGAATCCAACAAATCCAGAAACAGGAATGGATCTTCTTGGTAAATTTTTCAGCCTTTAATGCCACAAGTCACTTTTTGAAGCTCATATGGTTTGAAGGATTATGCAAGCTAATGCTATCTGTCAGTGTTTTATTTTCATGTATCAATCTTCTGTTATGAAACCTGAATGGCCAATTGGAACAAAACTCTACATGGATGGCCCTTTGGAGGTCCTCTTTTAGAATTGTATCCTTCAGCCCTGTATTCAATCAAATATGGTAACTATGGCCTCTGAATGGTTGAAAATTGGTAATTGTTGTAATACCTCTTCTTCAGTACCACTAAGTGAAATGAAACCAAAATTGATGTTTATAATCCATGCATGGTCCTCTTTCAAAAATATCTAACAGGTCAGTCCATTATACAAGAAGGCCCCCTTGGCCATATATGCAAAGTACACCTAGCAACAATTCCACAATAAATTCATTAAAAAATTTTCTTCCTCAAAACTACCAAATGGAACAATAATTTTGATACCTTATAATAGTCCTTTTGTGGTCCTTACCAAATTGTAACTTATGAGCCCATACACTGACCAAGACTCACCGTTTGCTAAAAATAGAAATTATGATCCAAAGAAATCACTTAATAGGCTTCACAAATGATCCAGAAGTGACAAAGATGTTATCCTTGATTGGCTGTTTTGAAACAGTATCTGATGACTTTACTGCCAGACCCAAGATATCTGCTGCATGCACTAAGAAAATATGACCCCAAAAATTGCTAATTGCTAATATTTTTGAAAATCTTTAAAAGCACCCAGTTAACATAATGTTCATAATATTCAATAGATAGTCCTTTTTGAAGATTGCATGCAGCAAGGGAGTCCATTTTCCAGGATGGTGGCCATGGCCCTATATGCCTGTTAGCCATTACTGTATCAATAAATTTGTCTAATATCTTGCTACAGAGCCAAATGGACCAAATTTGAATGCATAGTTCTCGGGTGTTCCTTCCAAAATCAAAAATTATATTTGATACCTAATAGGGCTGCTGTAACTAAAAGTAAACCATGTGTATGGTCATTTGTAAATACATTTGTTGTAACGAGTTTCGTACAGTCATTTGTGAGTGTCGAAGGAATATCATTTATATCTGACAAGATGACACCAGTGTGATTTGTTAAGATTCTGAAGATTTTGTTATCTTATTTGTTCAAAGAGATGAAAATAGCCTTCAGGTGAATATATAATCTTTTTCTTGTGTTTTATTTTAATAATTGATGACTTTTTTCGGGATCCTCGGGATTTGTCGTAATCAGACATACTCTTCAAAATCTGAAAGCGAGAATTCGATTGGTTGAC
>JAOXYJ010203536.1:0-16936 GCA_028566555.1 Lithophaga nigra
AGTCAGCTGGAAGGTATTACATGTTAAACATTTTCACGTTCCGTTTGAAAAACATTACAATAACCTTTTCACCTTCAAGTTAACAGTATTACAATCATCTTTTTACATTCATTTGAAGAATATTACAAAAATCTTTTCTCATTCGATTGGTAATTATTACAACAATCTTTTTCTCAAATATTATTTATATTCGGTAATTTAAATGTTCATTCTGTCAATTTTGACTTTAAAACTATCATGCTTTCGTCAGCAATGTGGATACTTCCTCACACTTTAATCATCTGACATTGGAGTATAGCCAAGGTCATCACCATTATCTTCTTCAACATAAACTTCGTTCAGATGTCATTTCTAGTTTTTGTACCCAATTCATGTTGTTTCTATCACTATATGCTACATGTGATGATGTTCACCACAGGAGTCCTGTATTGAGCAGAATATAGTAAGTTCTATTCCAAGCACCTCTAACTTTCAGGTGTATGATAGTTCATATTGTTCATTTTACCATTTCTTTTCATATCGGTTATTTTGTTATGGTTTCTAATGTACTCTCTTACGTCTAAATGGTGATTTATTTTTCTGTCGCTACTTTTGTATTCTCATGTTAGAAAATGTTAGCGTACGCCTGGTTATTTTATTACCACTTGCCTCTACTTTGTGTTTGATAAATACATATTCTAAAGACGGCTACCATTTGCTTGCAGTATACCACTTGTTGTTTAAATTTTCTTTGCTTAAATAACAAGCTTAAGTCTGTACGGCGAAGCTGATCATCTAGCTCACCAACGTGTAAGTGAACAGTATATGCAGTATATCTCTCCATCCTTTTTTCTATTACTGTTACCGTCTGACTCAATTTAACGTGTGACAGAGTTGGAGAAACTATATTCTTGGATTCTTCACACAAAAGTAAACATAGTTTTTTTTTTTGCATTTTATCATATTGTAGTAATATATACAAAGATTATAGCACTATTGTCAATATTGCTTGTTGCTTGATAAGGCTATTTAAAAAATTTATGCTCAGATAATTCGATTTTTAAGGAAGAAGTTGCCAAAAAAGAGAATACAAGAGAGTTTAGGGACGAAGTATGTCTACTTTACCACAAAGCAGACGAAAAAGTTGTTTTCAAAGTGAAAGATTTCCTTAGTACAAAAAAAATAAGATATTCAATGGCAAGACCTCAAACACCTGGCGAAAGGGGAGGTGATTCGTTAGCCGAGATAGAGAGACGAGTGCGAGATGCTCGATGGGTTCTACTGTTCGTTACAGAGACTACCCAGCGGGATAACATGATTAATATGTTTTTGGCGGAGCTGTTAAGCATAGGTATAGAGGACAACTCGTTAAAAGTGATTCCAATCCTCAAGGGTATAACACCAGCAGAACTCCCATCATTCATCAGATGGGCAATGCACGTAAGCATTGACAGGGATGAAGATTACCTAAGAATAATACACGATGCTATTACAGGTTTGTTATATATTTCTTAACTCTTTCAAAAAATTTCAACGATTTCGCTTTTGTTCTGATATATATTTTAAGTGGGAAATTAGCTCATTCCCTTCGGTGTTACTGTTTTTATTGTTTTGACCTTGCCTATTATAGTTTAATTTTGATCAGTGTGAAATATGATATTCTTTGCGATGACAATTGAAGATATGCATATATCTTTATTTTGTAATCAAACGTAGTTTTTGTTCTCGATTTGTTCATACTTTTACTTTCTATACTATGGAGAGAATTGAAAGTCTAAGTATGACGTTGTCGCCTTTCCGTATTGTTCGTTGCGGCTGTTTAAATAATCATATTTATTTCTATTAATGGTAATAATAATGATAATAATATTTAAAGAAAAATATACTTCAGTTTTGTGTAGAAGTTATCGCCCTTTCTGTTTCTTATGTAACGCACCAAAAATACAAATATTTTTTTAACGTTTTATATCATACTATTTGAATTGGATAGTAATAGTAAATCTTTGTAATATTTTGTAAGTTTAAAGCACTTGTAAATCTTTGTAAAATTTTATAAGCTGAGACCACCTGACAGAGGCAAAGAGGATGATTTTCAAAGCTGACCCTATAGAGAGTAAATTATTTTAAGTATATTGGACAGTAGTGATGAATGGTTATTTTTTTATGTTTAATGATGCCTTCTCTCACTTCATGAAGTAAAGTTTTCTAATTTGATTACGAAAAGGTTGGAATATCATGCAAAGCACCAAAAATCACTTGAAAACGATGACTAGATGCTGTAAAACGTGCAATATTTCAATAGGTATGATCACCTGAATATGTTATCTTGCTTAATACCAAGTACATTTGGTCAGTGTGCTACTGGTCTAGTAGAACCTTGTGTAATAAATTATCCTGAGACGCAAAGTTGCTAATTTGATGCACCATATGTGCAACAGATTAAATGAGGAGTTATTACTATTTCTCCTATTTCTTAGCGTGTTTAACAAGTTGGTTAACAGTACGTTATATAATTTTTCTAATCACCAACTGAATAAATTTCTGCATGAGGGCTCTCGCCATGTTGCTTTTCGGTCATTAAATCGATTATGATGTCACATTATATGGTAGCTTCGTTGGCAACCGTGCCATTGCCAGCCGTCCCGAACAGTGGTTTATACACTTGAAAGACTGAAAAAAATCCTAGGAAAAACAAATTCTCCCTCTATTTGCCCTTGGGTTACAATATTTTACCACTGTCGATAGTTCGATTTTAATATGCTCGCTAAAGCTTGCATGTTGAAAATCTAAATTTTAACAATCTCGAGTGGAGAAATATCGTTACAATATTTCTCTACTGTCGAAAGTTAAATTTTAGATGTTAACATGCTCGCTAAAGCTCGCGTGTTGAAAATCTAAAATTTCACTATATCGAGTGGAGAAATATCGTAACCCACTTGCAACAGAAGGAGAATTCATTTATTCATTCTGGTTAAATATTTCGAAAAAATACACAAAATTAATCTACTGCTAATATAAAAAGAATGATAGATCTTTTTTCAAAACATGGAAACAAAATCCAATAATGAATTCGAATGCACTGTCCAAGCTGAATATGTACGCAAATTAAAATATCATCGTAAATGGAAATGCAAAATAAAGATTTTCAATTTTTACTTTGTAGGTCGGGAGATCACGATGAAGTCTCAGATACCAATTGGAAATGTTGCTTATGGATTGGCATGGGGTTTCTTTGTAAATTATCTGAGATATGTTTTACCAGGTATAATATAGTAATGTAATACAAGTAGGTATACAGTGCAAAAAGTACTCGAGGTGGAAGTTTACGTAAATGGAAGAATTTTCAGTATCTACGAATGAGTTACAGCTAGAAATAGAGATGATTCAAATGAGTATTAAAATCAAGTCCTTTAGTCTTAGCTTGTTTTGTTTTTCTTCTTTAAGAATACCTCTTAGTTCCCTCTCATCTACCGTATATAAGACAAAATTCCTCTTATTGTCAATGCGTGCGAAATAATGTAAATAGAAATCAATTATCAAACTTGTAGAATTGGGCTTAAAATCTAGATGTTATACAATGACTTGATTTAGTGATGTTTACCTTAGTATATCAAAGTGTGAAAAAATATGAGAAATACAATGCATTTTATATTTCTAACAGAAAATTACTTGATATATCTGATTAACAATTTATAATTTGAATTAACAGATTTCCGGGAGAGAGTAACTAAATGTATGCAGACGGATGACATACGAAAATACCGAGAAAGTAGCAGACGCAGCGTTGTCATATCGAATCAGTTTTGGGAGATAATTCCAAAGAGTTGTCGGCACCAGCCTAAATTGTCTGAGGTTGATTCAAACATAAAAGGACCATGGAAAGTCGAAGATATAGAAAAGCGTCTTTTTGGCTCAAGAAAAGTATTTTCGTGTAACCTTTGGAGAATTTCTGTGAGTGCAGTCCAGTTATTGGCATGATAAATAAATTAGATCAATATGGAAGGGAAAAGGCACTATTTCTGTAATATAAAAGGTGTACATTTATGCAATTTTACATTTGCTGTCGTATTATGAGAATAGGGCCATCAATAACTACTCTTGTAATATCTTTACTTTTCTTTCACTAGTTTTAAAAAGTTTTTAAGAACAATTTTACTTCCACTTAATAGCTGTCAGACTTTTTCATGAGGTTTGCTAGTATTGTTTCTGAATGAGGGATGATTGACGTGTTTGACACTGTAGTATCTTGAGGAATTTGTCTTGGAGAGTAGAAATCATACATGACACATTTTTGGACCATAGACGTTATTACCAGAAATCGGGTATAAAAAGGTTCCGATATGTCTGTTCGATTGGATTTGATTTGAGTTTCGTAGTAAGGATATCGGAGCTATTCTGATGATAGGGGGAAGGTTAGTAAAGAACACAAAGTTTAATTCGACAGACATTCATCTTAACGAGTTTTCAGTGCCACAGAGTCACTTGTCTGCAAGCAGGCAGTGTCATACAATCAATGTCTATACTTATTTCATATGAATTTAGAAGATTCTGTGGTTGATATACTGTACCATGGGACAGTATGTTTGTTTGCTTGTTTTTACGGAAATCTATTTATTTAATTTAGAGTACAATTTTCATATCGAAAATTTTAAGTGTACAAATTATTGTGTGTGGCTACCTTTAATGATTCATTCCAGAAGTTATTTTGAATCTCTTTTGTAATGAAAATATTCGATGATCGAAATCTTACACTTAATGAATTTCAAGTGATATTATGTAAACTCTAATGTAAATTTGATTTCATGAGTTAAATTCATATCATAACCAAAACAATGAAATAAAAGACTGAAAGAAGAAACTGTGTGCTTTTATAAATCAGCCGATAAAAGGTAATGTTGTAGAAGATGTCATATCCTGTAGTAAAGCTATACAAGTAGAATAATGATGTTATAAAACAAATAACTGCGTAAAATGAATGTGGGAAAATAAAGAATATAATAAGCCCCTACAAAACTAAAAAATTGACAAAGGTAAATATTTTATGCACATTTTCAGAAAATTGGTCGTAAATTGCATTTATTTATGGATAACACTAAAATTAAAGGTAAAGCACATGTCGGTGAATCCTTGTATAACCGCTTTTGCTAAATGGTAGTTGGGTTTATCGTCACTTTCAGTGATATTTCAGCTATGTCGTGATTTCCAGACTTATTAGGGGAGGAAAGCCCGGCAGCTAACCAGCAGATTCGGTGAAACCTCCGTCCTTGGGCAGGTGTGTGGACAGCTTAACACATGAAGCGGTGCGAGCAGGATTCGAACTCGCCACAGCGGTGTTAAGCTTTTGGTTATGGGACAGTGAACTTAACCACTCGACCACCCTGGCTCTGCTAAAGGAAATCGCATGTTTAGTAACACATTTTGTACATGTAATTTCCTAAATTTATGATGTAATCAATATTTTTGCAGACAAAAGAGACGGACTACTTCTTTGCTGGTGAATACCTTACTCCAGTTAGAACGTTGTACAATATGCACATATCTATGATAGCTGGTCTTAGTTATGAACAGATGATGTTACAGCGAAAAGACTTGACAGACCAATTAAAAGGAATTCTAAGTACGGTATCTAGACGTGATGAATATGAAGAGAAATGTGGAATTTTAGAATTTGATGGTATGTAAATCTACTTACAAGATAGTATTTAGCCTGAAAATAATTTTCTTACAAGAAATGGTCCATTTAAACTAAGGAGATGTGATTTTGTGTTTGGAATGTCTATAAAAAATATAATTCTATAAATTATTTGATGTGAAATGAAAGTAATGTTTATTTGTTCAATACAATACAATGGAGGACAAAGCAAAACATAACTTACTGATAGGATATCTTTCCTTCAGTATTTCAGGTGTTTAAATAAGTGTATAACAGTACCCCTGAGCGAAGCTATTGTATTTCAGTACTCCAGCACTTGCTACCATTTACTTTTCATTTTCAGAGAGCATCTTGTTTAGATTCGGCACTTCCATTGGATTGTCCATATATAAACTGACTAATGATGCATGTGTTTACTTGCGTCACAAAGTTCACAACTTCAATCATTGATTGACCCACTAGACCTCCAATCCTATGTAATTTAACACATAATAACCAACTCCAATATATTCTAATTGCATGTTTATCGGGATTTGAATTTAAATGTTATATATTCAATGATAAATAAAAATAAGTTTGAAAATGAAACTGTGAGTTTGAAAAAATAGTAATATAATGTAATTTTGAGTAGAAATCACCGAGGTAAATAATATATTTGTATGGTTTCCTCATATAAATTAAATCTATTTTGAATTTTTTTCTTTTCATATATAAAAATAAATTTCAAATCAAGTCGAGTATATGTACTTTTGTATAGTTTATATTAATTTTAGTTTGTTTATTTGCTTGAAGAAGACAAAATCTTCGTAATGAATACGTGATCTACAGCAGAAGACGTTGGTCAGTATCTTAAAGGTCCTAAGATCGATCCTTGCGAGGAGCATCACATTTTTCTCCTTAAATTTACATGTATTCTGTCGTACGAGTCAGATACAGAACAAGGGTAACAAGCAACTATACTGTATTGGACGATAAGTATTTATTTATTTTCTGTACTCATAGTCAGGTAAAAGTGTCCTTGGAGTTTCCTTCCTTTGGCCTTGACCGGACTATTCGTGCAGAAAAAAAATACTAATGATGTCGAATACCGGACAGTTTTTTGCTACCTTTATACTGTATCTAATACTAGAGTCCTGTTATATTCCTAAATTCTGGTTGATGAAGACACGGGTAAAATATAATTGTCCGGAATCGCTGGGGCATTCCGGACAGTTCCGAGGTTTACTCTCTCTCTTTCGTTTGTGGTGCGGGAAAGGAGCAGACGTTGTCAAGTCGGTAAAACTTTCACCCAAATAGAATTATAACCAAGATTTATTTGTTTATTTGTTCTACCGGAGCTACATTAGATGGTGGAGAACTTAAATTTTATACTGATTGATTGAACGACATGATGGATTTTTCGTTATTTTAACTTTTTTGGATCGCTTGATATGACACTTTTGAAGTTACCTCCCTTGTACCAGTATATTTGATAAATTATTTTTTGTATTTTGTAAATGATCGTACATGTCGTCTGAGAGACAATTGCAGAAACAAATTGATAAATTAAGGTTACAACCACTTTTAACCCCACACAGAGTTCCCGTCCTGCTTAGTGACAGCAAGGGTTTTAATTTAAAACAGCAAGTCCGGGTAAATCCAGAAAGTTTTCTTCAATTTTGGTGCGAATCAGGGGCAACAGCTGGTAACAGATTACAATTTCTGAAAGACAATTTACAACATGAGCTCCAAACTTTGAATTTAATAACATTGTACGTATGGGTAGGTACATGTAATTTCACCCGGAAAGAAGGCGACTTCATTTACTTAGTGTCAAAGGACAATTCTGCTGTTGACAATTTAATATCGGAACTAAAGGAAATTTACCACTTCACGAGACAATTTGGAAATCAGGTAAAACTAGTATTCCTACATATCCCTTTGTTTTCCATATATCAACATAATGTATATCGCAATTTCCCAGAAAAAGTTGAACAGTTTAAAGATGATGACATTTTATTACATGAACAAATTGCTGCTGTGAATTTCTACATTCAGGACACAAATCGTATCCTCCACGCTTATTCACCTAAATTTTCGGAGGATTTACAAAAAGCCAAAAAACGATATAAAAACGCACCTCCACGTTATTCATACGATTTTGGTTACTATAAAGATGGTGTACATCCAGGCGAAGTGCTAGCAAAATTATGGCTAATTAGAATAACCAGATTAATACAAAATGATTGCTATTAAACTTACCCTAGTTGTTGTCTTTTATTCATTCATTAAACCGAGTGTGTTCTGTTTAGTGTTTTATTATCCAAATTCAGTCTACAGTACATGTAGTTGGAAATGATTGCATTTCCAACACTTGGATGTTTCATTACGGGAAATATGCAGATTGTTTCCGTTTGAAAATTTAATTGACGCACCGAAATTGTATGGAAAGCCCTTTTGGACAATTGTAATTCAAATTTCATTTTGCATTAATACTTATTACTTTGAGGTCATTACAAGTCATAATTCATTGTATTAATTACTGTTTATAACTTTTCAATCTATGGAACGCAGGTCTGAACAATTATAAGAAATAATACAATTTTGCTTTGTTAGTTTGAAAATTCGAGTTTGTTTCAGCCTGACAAGTCTATTGCATTATTATTGCACAAAATTACGGGATGCATTTCGTTTAATATTAGTAGTTGGAAATGATTGCATTTCCAACACATGGTTGGCATATGTTATTAAAATACAATGAGTTATGAGTCATTAAACTGGGATGACTTACCTACCCCTGACGACGATTCTGATCTGGAACAGCGAACATTGTCTGATATTTCTGATATTAGTGATTCTGACAATCAATCAATATTAACCCCCAGCTTTCTACAATTGCACGAATTCCGACAGCATAGCAGTCTTCTTTCAGTAACGCCACCTATATTGCATAAATTTTCAGAATCTCCTATTAATTCAGAACAAACGACACCACCAAACCTACAAAGACGCTTGCAATCTGATTCTCAGTCAGAACTGACACCTATTCCGCCATTAAATTTAAGTGATACAGACACCATATTTCCGAATATTTCTACACATCAAAATTCTGCTTCAAACATGAATAAATTAGGAAAGTGTAGAGAGTTTAATGGATACCCACAAGATAATGCCAAACAATTTTTGGCTGAGTTTGAATCCTACTCAATTTTGAATGAACTTCATTTGTCAGACAAACGCAGGATTGCCGCATTTCATCTTCATTTGCGCGGTCCTGCATTATCTTGGTTTTCTGCATTAAGCGATGAATCCAAACGATCGTGGGATACAATTGTCGTTCTTTTCAAAGAAAAATATGTGAACTTTAATTGGCAAAGCTCAAAAGTTATGATGGAAAGTGAATTATTTCACAATATTACATTACAACCCGGTCAAAACATAGAGGACTATTTCAGTAGTATCGTGGACAAAGGTCTATTACTTCAGAAACCGGAACATGAAATGATGGCTAAATTCATCACAGGGTTACCAAATAAAATGGCGTTCTTTGTGAGAGCGGGGCACCCTACTGACACACAAGCAGCTTTAACATCAGCGAAAATGGCAGAGGCCTGTGGCTACAGGGATCATTCAGAATCTGTAAACGCAGTTGTGTCAGCGAAAAAACAACAACCTTATCATAAAATAGAAGGTGCAACTGATCCAGCTGTTGAGGATTTACGAAAACAAATTCAAAAATTAACAGAAATTGTGACAAAACAAGAACAGCCTTCCGTTTCAGCATCAGCTTCTTCACAATCAGAAATTGACGTTTTGAAATCACAGGTAAAAACATTGACAGATTTAGTGCTCTCTAAAAATGACAACAAGAAACCCGCGCCTACTCCAAAGAAACTCGGCACTCCACAATTTGACAAGAAAATCGAATGTTTTCATTGCAAGGGTCTTGGGCATACCCGTAAGTACTGTAATTGGATTGGTGTTGGTATGACTACAAATACGGTATGTCAATTATGCCAACAAAATGGTCACGAGGCTTTAGCATGTAAAGTACTTATAGCGTATAAACCGGGAAACTAGAGGTACCCGATGGACAGGCACAATCCACCGGGAATACTAATTTGAGTGCCAACATAGGTTCTGACAATACCGACACACCCTCATTTTTATATATACCTGCTCAATTTGATCAAATGCATGTAGCAGCTTTGATAGATACGGGCAGTTCTATTTGTGTTATTTCTAAAGATCTTTATAACCAGCTACCAGAACGTTTCAAACTTTCTTTTGAACAAGTAAATCAAGACGTACGTTTAGCCAACAACAGCACCGTGGAAGTTTTTGGTTTAGCTAAAATACTAGTTGAAGTACCACAAGGGAAACGTGAAATTGACGTTTACATTTTGCCTTTTACTTCACACCCTTTGATTCTTGGCACCAGATTTTTAAAGGATAACAATATAGTATTAGACTTTAGTAATAACACATTTAATGTAAAATCTGCAAGGGTACAATCTCACAAAAGACTTACGATTGAGCCAAATACCGAAATGTTAATATGGGGGCGTGTACCTGACCATTTACCACTTGGACTAAACGGTGTTTGTTCTAATACCGCATATGTTTTAAATAAAGGCTTGATGGTTGGAAAAACTCTTGTTACAGTATCAGTGTCTCACAAAGTTCCAATCAGAATTTTGAATGCAACTAATCAAACTATTGTTATACCAAAGGGCAAAAATCTTGCTGAGTTTTCAACATTAAGTTCTGAATACAGCTATGTACCATATTCTGAAAAAGGGCCTGTTGTTCAAAACATTCAATTAATAAATGACAAAGACACTGTTCCCCGACTTAGTAATGAACAATTATTGAAGGTTAAAAATCAGTTTAATTTGTCGGAGAGTTTAACTGACATGGAGAAAAATAAATTAGCTGAGTGTATACACGATAACATTGACATTTTTGTGACAGAAGAGAACCCCCGCATGGGATTTACAACGGTCGTTGAACATAAAATAACATTAAAGCCTGATGCTGTTGGCAAACAACAAAAACCATATAGACTTTCTCCGGAAAAGCGTGAAATTTTGCGTTACCATTTGGATAACCTTCTAGAACAAGGTATCATTTCTCCTGTCAAAGAAACAGATGACTTACCTATCACAAGTCCTATAGTTCTTGTTGCCAAGCGAACCAATTCAAATGACAAAAATTCACCACGAAACTTCCGTTTTTGCTGTGACTTTAGGCACCTTAATTCACAAACTAAAGATTTCAAGTACAACATTCCTAACCTTCAAGAACTTACCGAATCATTCTCAAATATGTCACCAAACTACATGACATCAATAGATTTAACAGCAGGATTTTTCCAGATGGCTCTGTCTAAAGATTCGGCACGCTATACAGCGTTTAACACATGCTTTGGTACTTACCAGTTTCTTAGACTCCCAATGGGATTGAAAACCAGCCCAAACACATTTCAGTTAATGATGGACAAAGTTTTACATGGGTTACAATTCAAAACATGTTTGTGCTATTTGGACGATGTGCTTATTTGCACTGAAACTTTTGAACAACACATAGAAGCTTTGAATGAAGTTTTCCGTAGATTTCGGAATGCTGGACTGAAACTTGGTCCTAAGAAATGTGTATTTGCCGCACAAACCTGCACCTTTCTTGGCCATCAAATATCCAAGGACGGGATACATCCGCCTCCTGATCGAGTTGACGCATTACTCAAAATTTCACCTCCGAAAAATCAGAAGGAATTAAGGCGAATAATAGGTATGTTCAACTGGTTCAGAAAATTCATACCAAATTTCAGTGCCATTATAAGCCCATTAACACGTTTATTGAAAAAGAATCAACAATTTAAATGGACTTCAGAACAGCAAAACGCTTTTGATGATTTAAAACATCGCTTAACATCAGCGCCATTTCTAAGTTTTCCTAATTACAACATTCAGTTCCGACTTTCTGTTGACACTTCGTCGAAGGGAATCGGTTTCATGTTGTATCAAATCGATCCAGATGACCCACAACAGAAACCACACATTATTCGTTATGGTTCCAAAGCTCTGAACACTTGGCAAACTTCATATGGTCCCACTAAATTAGAATTACTCGGGATGGTTGTAAGCGTTCTTGAATGTTCCGACTATCTTAGGGGCGTCAAATTTGTAGTAGAATGTGACCATGCAGCACTTCAACCTCTCTTTCAAAAACAATTCAAAGGCGCCATCTATGAAAGATGGCTCTCGTTGCTACAACAGTTTAATTTTGACATACAGTACAAACCGGCTGAACAGATGCAACTACCCGACGCTCTCTCGAGATGCCCAGAAGTCGCCCCATTATTATCAGAAAGTCCCGCAGAGGAGGATCCATTCTTCCCTTTTATACAGGAAAATGTAGGTCAAATTAACTTACCTAATGGATCGAATTTAAATGATCTATTGCATGCAAAGGAGACCAATAATGACACCGACGAAGTTAAAACTGTTCAAGCTATTGTACCCGTAGAAGGTAACAGTAATTTCGATCCGTACGATGGCGATACGGAGGATACAGAAACATGTGAAACGTAAAAAGAAAGTTAAATTTCAAAGTTCGAAAACAAATGCACCTGACATTTCGGAACATGCAAAAGATGAAATTTCACATGCCTTGCAGGAAAATGATCTTTATAAGAAACTAGGATTAGATATGACAATAGTTAGTAATCTTCAAAAGGATGATCAATATCTGAGCCCGTTTATTGTGTATTTAACGGACGATAAACTTCCTGAATCTCAGAAGGAAGCACGCCGTTTATTGTTAGAAATTTCAGATTATATAATGTTCGATGGTGTATTGTATCACTCGAGGGTTGCGAAATCAAAACGAACAGAACTCATGTCACCTTATCAGTTGGTTTTACCAGAAACACTTGTCCCGAAAGTTCTGAAATTAGCTCATGATTCCCCTTTAGGAGGTCATAGCGGAATAAATAACACAATAGACAAAATAAAAGAGTTTTTCTACTTTCCACGAATGGGAAAAATAATAACAGAATATGTACAGTCGTGCCACTCATGCCAGACACGTAAAATCACAAATATTAAAACGAAATCAAAAATCGTTTCGTATCCTACGCCATCACAACCATTTCAAGTGTGGCAGATGGATCTTTATGGGCCACTTCCGCCATCTCCCAATGGAAACATATACATTTTCACAGCCATAGACATGTTCAGCAAGATGTTATACGCCTTACCTATTAGGAATAAAGACGTTGCTACAGTGTCGCATGCCATATTTTCATTAACCACTTATTTTGGTGTTCCCCAGACCTTAATTTCAGATCAAGGGAAAGAATTCATAGGGAAATGTACAAAGAAAGTGTGTTCAATTCTGGGTGTAGCACAGGAATTCAGTCCAAGCTTTATGCACCACTGCTTAGGGGCATGTGAGCGCACACATAGGACTTTGGCAGAACGTTTAACACCGTATGTACAAGAAAATCATCAATGGGAAGATATATTACCAGCAATAGTCTTTTCAATAAATTCCTCGGTACATGGCGGTTCACAATACTCTCCGTTTGAGATCGTCTATGGTCACAGACCCTCCTTTCCATTGACTAATTTGATATCTAAAACAATGTTTGACGATGTTCCCGTCACTCTGCATTGTTACATGAAATCCTTTTCTGAACGTCTGATAACAATTCGAACAGCGATTATCACAAATATTAAGAAATCCCAAGACAATATGGAACAAAGAGAAAATCAGGTCATCAGAAACCTCACAGTTACTCCTGGAGACTATGTTTATTTAAGTGTTGAACCTACTGGACAAGGTCATAAACTAAAACCTATTTTCGAGGGACCTTTCATAGTGACTGAAGTGTTATCCGATCATATGATCCGATTAAGAGATCCAGAACGAAAACGAAATTTTCAGAAACCTGTTCATATAAATAGACTCAAGATGGCACACATTAGAGCCCCAAATCCCCAAAAATATTTTCAACATCGACAAGAAACATCGGCGAGTGAACAGGAGACTTTAGATGACATAGGACATCGCTCATTGAATACTGACCAAACAGTGAGTAATCACCAAGAGCCATCTTTAGAGACTGAAACTGAAACTATAAATGTTCAGCCGAGAAAATCGAAGAGAAATGTGAGAAAGCCGCTTCGCTATAGAGACTCAGATCATATTAATCCCGAATCGATGGATTCGATTGATACTGATGTTCGGACTGATAAAACGAATGTTAAAGTAAAGCGAATTCTCGCAAAGCGTCGGAACAAAGGTTCTTTTCTTTACCTTGTGCAAATGGTTGGCGAACCGGCTCAAAACTCCAAGTGGATGTCCGTATCGGAGTTGCCAAAGAAAGCACAAGAATTGCTTATTGCTAGACCGCCACCACTAATTGATTGATTGGCTTATATATATTATCACTGCTCGCAATTTGACAACATTTTGTTTTGTTTTGAATGAAGCTTTTGATGTTTTCTCATTTCATGTTGCTTGTTTAAGCCGATGGAACCGGCGAGTTAGTCAATTTTATTTCAACTTAATGCGTTGGCAGTGATTGCATTGCCAACCATACATCCGAGAGTTTCAGTTTTGTTTCGATTTCATGTGTTGGTAATGATTGCATTGTCAACCATGCTATCTTGAGACGTTATGTATTTCAATAGGATCATAAATTATTACCGAGCTATTCAGCAATAGTGTTTCGTTCCTGCTATTTGGATGGAAGCAACTATATGTTCTTATTTTAATTAAATTGCCTAAAATCTGGTTTATTTGGAAGTGAATCAGCTTTTGTTAATGATTGCATTGCCAAACTTTTCGTCATTATAGACCTATTACTGGTGTATTGAATATCGAATGAAACTGGATATGTTTTGGTAATGATTACATTGCCGAACGCCATTTCTTAGCTGAATATTTGAAGTTTCATTACCATTTGTTAATTTTCTCATAACTTGACATGAGTTCAACTTTTTGTATATATTCATATTCTTTGTAATTTGAACCTCTTTCGTCCTGGCACCAGAATTCTAATTTTGCTATGCCAAACCGCCTGTACAAATTCGTAAACCTGTTTCAAAACCGAGAACATATAAATTTATCAATAGAGTTTACGTGAAGCTACCGAATATGATCAACTAAAAATATGCGGAGATCGAAAAAGCACAAACTAGGCAAATACAACACATATTTTTATTCTTGTAAATTACAAGACGCCGTACAGTAAACATGGTACTTTTCTGCAATATACCGTACAATGACGAAAAAATCGCCGTACAACAGATTTGAACTGTTTCTGCCCATATTCTTTCGAAAACAGCAATTTTTCATAGAGGCGGAGCGCATTTTTAATGATATTGTAATATGTTTGAATTCATCGCGAAATATAGTACTATTGTTTATGAGAGGATATTTGATGATCAACATCGTGTTTTGCAGGAACCAGATATACATTTTTAGAGTATTAAACAATATCTTTTGTTTGATTTGTAATTTTCAGTTCTGCAAATTAAAGCTGAATATCCAAAAATAATCGGACAACCGGTTAACATCAGCAAATCGATAGAAAGTCAGTAGCACCAATATCCGGTGTCAATGATACACAGGGTTTTAGGGCAGATGTCTCGACTGCTTTAAGTTAACTCTATAGAACAGATTTGACTTGTCTGGACTGTTCTGGCGACGATTTTAAGATAATACAGGAAGCAGAGATTGGCCGTAAGCATTTTCTTGTGACAATGTCCAAGTTTACCCTTGCCCTGCGACAACTTTGTCAGCAGGACCGCAGACGCTCAGTTGAAGTTGTTTTGAATCCTGTCCTAGGCTATCCTACTACCGCTTTTGTAAGTAGGACCGTTTTTGTTCTAATAGGTGAGGATGCGCAGAGAGCAGAGATTCGACCAGAGATTTTCTTGGAACAGAAATGAGAAACATTTCTCCTGTTCTGGAAAGCATAGAGAGGACTAGTCAGACCGAGATTTGAAAAATCTTTTCCTGGTCCTGAAAAGCAGAGATGACCGGTCAAACAGAGATTAGAAAAAAACTTTTTGTCCTTGAAAAGCAGTCGCTGAACATTTCTCAGTTATCTTGTACTTGTTTAAATCTTTGGTCAATCGGTCCTGGAGCAGAGATGTTAACCAGAGATTTCGACTGCTTGAAGTTAACATGATGTAATGTTAGGATTGATCTTTACTGTAGTATAGTCTACATCATCATCACCATCATCATTAGAAAAGCTCTTAGTTTTTTATTTATTTGTTTAATCATTTACTTTTAATTCTATCTTTTTTATTGTTTTGTTTATTTATTTATAAATGTATTTATTTTGTTATCAACTTTAATTCTCTTTAGTCATATACAGTTTGTTTTTATTTAAAATGTCTTACATTAAATATTTTATTCATTATCTGATGAATCAGTATATAACAAAAATGACACAAATTTATAAAATGATAAATTCAAACTCTGACCTTTTCTTTAAATGTAAAATTTATATTTATTATGTCTAAGTATAGTAAAGTCCTTTGAGTAACATATTATTTTCCGTAAAGGATATATTATATATAACTCTTTTATTTGTTTTATTCGACAAAGAGGATTACCGTCGATAGCATTGAAATACTGATTTGTCTTTGGATCTGTCATTGATATTCACTATTACGTAAATATTTACCAAAATTCAGTATACCATGCATTCGTGTACGCTATTTGTACAAAGATGGTATTACCACAACGATATACTATTGGTACAAATATCACATTAATAAAAAAATGCAAAAAACAATCTGCCTGACAAAAAGATTCACAAATGAACTGTGATAAAAACATAATCCAATATTTGTAACTGTAACTTTTTCGGGAAAAGCTATGACGTTTAAAAAATCCACTATACTGACCTTCACGTGTTTCCTGACATTTGTAGTTTTGCAGCTTCTGCTACGTCAGTGGAATACCTTTAATCAACTGTTATCGGTAAGATAGTTATACTTACTAAGTTAGAAATGCATTTCCAGTCAAAGTTGCTTTCCCTGAATATAAGCAAAGTCAAATCATGTATGATATATAATCGATACAGGAAAAAAATGTCAATTTAAAAAAAAAACAGCCTTTGTATCGGAGTTCCACTTCATATTATTTTTGATTTTCTAATGATGCTAATGTAGCGTATAGGAAAATTCAATTGCTTTCAACTTTTATAATCATTTTATGCATAGATACCGAAGATAGGCATTCAACTAATTAAACATCATTAAAACAGAAAGGTCAGTTAAAGAAATTCTTTTCACTTGG
>JAOXYJ010203537.1:0-10388 GCA_028566555.1 Lithophaga nigra
TGTAACTTAGAATTAAAATGTACATTGTATCATTGTGTATGTATATATAGTATTACAATAAAATATGTTTACACTAACTCGTGATGGCGACCATAGAACTTGCGAAGTGTTGATTTCAATCGTTCTTCCTCATGTAAATAAACCTTGAGGAACGTCTGAAGAATGTTAAATTATGCCTTTTGATGTAGCTACATCCTCATATAAGAGGAAAATATTTACAAGTAAAGTTTGAAGATACCAAAGGGGCAGCCAGAACCGTAAATCAAAAAGAACATACAACGTTTGGCCAAACATACACACTAAGACAAACATAACACTGAAAACTAAAGACAGCAGTATTTCAAGCTGGAATAATTTCTGCTAAAATCTTTCTATTTTTGAAAGAAATGAAAATATGCACTGCAGAATTTATTCATTAATATGCACCATTATCATTTAAATGCTTATTTACCAACAATTCTCTCAAAAACCCCGTAAAGTCAGGAGTCCTAAATGCGGCATTTTTAATTCCTGTTAGGAAAAAGATTATTACTAAAATCAAATTATCTGGCCCTTACATTTCGTACCTACTATAATGCATTTGAACGGACTAACATGCCTACATGTCCAAATATTTACGCGATCAAAGGAAAATGAATAAAAATCGAAAATATTGTCTGTTTGACCGATGTTGGATATTTTTTTTTAAATAAAGGCATGTTACTTGAGGGCAATATACATACTTATGAAATAGTATTATTGCTTAAAGTTTACTACAGGTATTAACTCTTAAAAAATGGATGATTTTGATTTTGCCTTACTCGTAATAAAAATCGATTTCATACTCGCTGCATGGCGTCGGTCATAAAGCTTGTGCTGTAGTTATTTCAAGTTGATATGGACAATGTTAATATACTCTGAAGCTTGTTATCCTGTCAGAACTATCAAAATATTGCAAGAATTCTGTATAAATCTCTAAATCTGCGTTATTCAGGCCAATTTATCCTGTGGAAGAAAATCATTATTATGTGTAAAGGAGAACATATAGATATTACTTACTAAAACCCAACAACTGCGCTACTCCCTGTTTGTGGGATGTCGTATTGTATTCATATCAATAAAAATTCATGTTCGATAACTCTATGGAAAATTATCAGTGATTTTTCTCTTTGAATTTTCAAAATTTCTTCAAATCATGAAATAAATGAAAAGATACACATGGCATTGTACTTCTGTAAAGTAAGTCAATAATAATTCTATTTTCATCCTATCTTCAAAGGATATTAATTTTTACGATCACTTTATTTAACGGGCTGTCTTGATTTTTAAAGAAAATCGATATTATGTTGTGAATATTGCCGCTTCTAGTGAAATTTTGAACTTGTAGTACATTTCCAAGATGCATGAAAATTTCTGGAGTGTTATAGAACCAACTGGAACCGACGGATCCTGCAATTAAATAGACCATTTGCCAATTTCAATTCCGATCTAAATCCGGGATGGATTTGTATTTAGATTGTAATTGTTATTAGGAAAGTTCAAGAAGGGTTCCGATTAACGCAAACCGGATATCACTCGGTCATTATCTTGTCAGCCTTTGAAAAAGTTGATGCTGATTAGTCGGATCCCACACGTATTTCAGATTTTTTAATTACGTGTTTTATATGTTGATACAATATCATCAAACAAACACCAGGTATTGAATATAAGTTGTGTGTCACTAAAATAGAAATCCGTACGTCTCGTCCGTTGCTCTCTACGCAACCATGAACCAGACATGTGTGACCGCGGGTGACAGATTCATAAAATGTCTAATTACCAAAAACAAATGAAGTAAACCGCAACTGGCAAATCGTATACTAAAAAATTTACAGCTAAAGACCTTGAGTTATCTCGCATTGCACGTATGTACCAACTTTTAATATTGTTACGTATTGTCGTCGTTTAGTTTTTTGTGGTGTCTTTTTTTTTGTTTTTTGTGTTTTTTTTTTTTTTTTTGCTTAGTCGTTTTAGTTTGATTTTTTGTTGGCAGTGGTCTTGTCCTGTTCACTGGATAAAATATTGTCATGAACTTCGTGATCTTCTCATTCTGTTTATCATATATTGGTATATTCTTGGAAATTTTCAAGAAAACAACGATATACTTCTTTACTTTTATGTGCTGCGTAACTATCATTCTGACATTCATCAGAACTTGTTTACAACCGGTATCATCAGCCTTTCCTAGACCGGATCAAGTATGATGAATCTAAATGTGACGATTAAACATGGTGTTAATTTCAAAACTGCTTATCTTCAAATATCATCATATACTTACAGCAATTCTATCATAATGTTACAGTTAGAAGTTAAGGTTAAGGCTTGGATAGGAGTGTATGATTGTATGTATGATATATATTGTTGCATTTGTATTATTCTTACTCATGCACCCTTTATGTTTCTCTTGTTGTTCTACTATTTGCATTCGTGACCGTTGTGCTTTGAGTAATATTATTCGTGCACATGATGTATGGATGGATATTTTGATGATACGAACATTCTTTCTATTGCAGGTATCGCGTTCGCGTTACTTTATATTGCATGTAACTGTTATATTATATTGGGGGAAGATATTTTAGGGCTATTAGTTTGTCTTCCTTGTTTGCCCGGGAGGAGGTCCCAACGATATGTTCCCAGCTGTAGTTCTCCATATCCCGTTCTTTTCCCGCTTCTTTCCTTCATTCATTTGTTTGCGTAAGGTATATACATTGTAACATGGGCTTTGTTTTGTTAAGGGTATGTTCCCTTCAGGAATGTCCCTCATATTCCCTCGTAGTATGACTTGATTACTGGAAGCCGCCAGTAATCAAGTCATACTAAGAGGGAATATGATTACTGGAAGCCGCCATTTGTTTACCTCAGCTGTATGTTAGTACGCATGTGTGCGCATTGAGAGTCACCGTCTCAATTGTTGGGGACCCATAACCAATCAGATTGCGGAAAGGTCCCCAGAGGACTGCTACGGGATATAAATACCCGATCGCGAGCGTCGTCTGCTAGCCCCAGAGATTGCGGCTCGATACCAGGGACTTTTGGACTTTTACCCTGTTTATTCGAACCAGCGAGTACCACCCGCAACCTTTACAACCATTACTAGGTTTACCTGAGTATGTTTCCTCGTTGAATTTTCTGATTTGTTGACCTGACATAGTAACCTACATATTTTACTACGAATACTACGATGTTTTCACGCCCGTTTAAGGTATATAAAGGGGGTGTCCCCGTACAGTTTTTTTACGCTCTGGGGTTTTTTATTTAGATATAGTCAAGTTTAATAAATCGTATTTGTTGAATTTTATTCCAGTCTTGGTCGTTTGTTGTATCAAGCTTGTGTCTCTGAGTTTCAGTGTGTGTTTAATAAGAAATCAGTGTCTTGGCCTGGAAGTTGACCAGCTATGCTACCAGTAGATTAACTTGCTACCTTACCAGTAGTTAATAATACCTGTAACCAGGGTAGTTGTAAACCAAGTATTTACCAATAGACCAAAGTTAGTCAAGAGACTGTCGAGTAGTCTTTGACTTTAATTTATTCACAACGGTTGGGCAAAACTTAAAACCTCTGATCCCAACATATGTTGGTTAGAATTTTGAAGAAAAATTGGAATATTTAAATTTTACATGAAAACATGACAAAATCTGTTCTGTCAAATAAACCCAATATCCACTTTGCCCACAAAACAATTTTAGAATTTCTAACTTGACATTTAGTGAGTGGACATTTGCCGCTGATATTTTAAAAGTAATAGATGGGATCTTGAAAGTGCAGGAGCGTTTACATCGCATGCCAATTTATGTATTATAACCTTTTTTGCTCTCTAAAACATGTAAAAGGTCCTGACATTCAAATTTAATACCCTAGATACAGGATTGCGCATTTACAGATAAAGAGCAACAATTCCAAACAAAAATGAAACACACACACAAATACCCAAAAACTGATGGAGGAGTTTACATTACATGGCAAGTTATTTATTTTGAGACCTCTTTGGCCCCTTAACAAACCCCCCAAAAAACTGAAAATTGAGAATCCAAGACCTTGTTACATATCTGCAGATGATAAGCAAACAAATTAGAAATAAACAGACCATCGAAATGACAACAGACGAAAAAATCAAAAACAGACGATCAAAATGATAACATACGAACAAATCAAAAGCAGACGGTCAAAATGAGAATTAATGAACAGGTGACGCTGTAAAATTAAAGAAACGCTAGAGGTCACGTTGATAAGATCGTTTATTGTTGTAAACTTAATCATTTAATACATACATGTAAATTGTTTCTGACTGCATATGTCTATCTTCTTATATAGTTTTCCGATATTTTGAGGTGATATTTATTAGATTTTTTTTTTATTTTCAAAGCTTTTCTTTCGGGGATTACTACGAATAAAAACCACAATAATTTTGTTGCATTACTATCACTTTATTATGTAAAACGACATCAATCATAACATCCAAAAGTAAGAGCCAACTGAAAGGACTGTTTGTTCTTGATTTGGACTTATACTCTGAAAGTCCTAGTATACAGCAATTAGCAGGTTAATTTTTCCAAAATATATAAATTTAAATAGGAAATTCAGTTAAGAACATAGAACAGGAAAACCCATCAATAACATATAATCAACAGGCTCTGAAAATTTACTCAGGTCCATTTATTTATTCTTGCCTATTGTTCAGAAAGTCACGAAATCCAGAAAAACGGTATAGAGAGAATACAAGGTATAGCATGTGATGTCATTGTATTTGATTAACAAAAAATACCTGTATACAAAATACAAGAGTTTATAAGTCAGATATTGACCCATGAAGGTATGCATAGAGATACATTAAAAGCAAACTGACAAATAACACTAATAACAGTAAAACACCGTGGAAGTTGAAAATATAGAACTGTAGTATAATAACAAGACATATAGGTATATTATTTTAACGAAATTGACATAAAATTCTGTAGTACAGTTTGGATTTCTTTAAGAATACACATATGCATTGAGTAATACTATAATTTCACAGTTTTAAAAGAGGGTTGCTGATAACAGTGTAGAGCGATTTCACCTAAAACTAAAACTTCTGGAGCTTTGTTCAAAGCGCGACAACTCATTTTTATATTGCGATCCCTGGAAACAAATTAATCATTAAGTTAAAGATGATGGGTCCTTTGAAGATGAAATTTTTATGTTCTAATACATTAATAAAGACTAGCTTACTCCTAGATACCTGTTATGGAATAGACGTTTCCATTCATACAAGTTCAAAAGAATATATAGAATTTATGTTTCAATGGAAGCATTATAAAATTTATTTTGAACGGAATAGATGGTATAGAATAGTTATTGTTCTATGAAGAAACATTGTAATAATGTTTATAATATGTATTTAAGAGGAACATATGTTTCTTCATCCCAGTCACAATTTTGTTTCTACCTATTCTTGGAAATCCAGTTTCAAAAATTGATATTATTAGACAAATTCTACAGAAAATATATATAAAAATCTTTGCATAAACATTCATTGAAATTGAGTTTTTCATGCCGATCTGATTGTCAGTATGGTCATATCAGTTGGATATAATTTTACAGGAGCTTACTTACTTTTATGAAAAACATTTTGATTTCATTTGCAACGCTGTTTCAACCTACTTTTAATGTTCGCGCTCTTTTTGACATTTTGCTGTCCATAAGTAACATTATAATTTGTATTGTAACGTATATTGTACATTGTTACCACACAACCATAATAAACTGGCGAGGAAGGGCATGGACTGAAAGTTCAGGAAAAGTTGTTTTCATAGCATATATATATTAGAAATTTATGAAGATTTGTTCATCAGAACTTTTCCCTCTTTATTGTTTTGTTATTTGAATTATCCATCTGTATGTGTAGTTAGTTTCAGTTGTCTTCTCTAACATGGAAAGAGCATTCCGAAAGCAAAAAAATGAAAGAAAGCAGAAAGAAAAATAATAATGGACAATACATAGCCCTTAAAAACAGCAGTACTATGAATATTCTTGGACCTTGATTAAGAACATCTCGCTAAAAAATAATAATAACACAAGATATTCGGGGACATGCTAAACATCGTAATGGTTTGAATTGAAATTCGGACTTAAATATATGAAACATAACCAAATCAACCTTTTTAAATTATTTTCGAGGAAAGACAAACGTTATTTTCCTTAATCAATAGACTATTCTAACAAGAAATAATTCATGGCAGCCGATGGTTTGTGCTCGATTTTACCACGGGAAATGCCTTATTTTTGTGCAAATTTTACCCTGAGCGTACCCGTTGTAAAATCTACAACAAACCACGCGCTGCCATAAATTATTAACTTTATTTATGACAAAATTATTACAACTTAGTGCTTGAACAGTCACAATATTGGTCAAAATCATCTGTAAATTGTAACATCTAGTATAAAAGCGGTATGTTTAGTTTAAATCGGACGATTTTATTTTTCAAATAAAGTTTGCGAAAATTACAGTAATAGATTTCTAATGAAATAAGCTATGACATAATTTCGACATAAAATTTAAAAAAATGGCTACTTTGAGAGTGGGGAAACAGATGCTATATATGATGCGGAAGTTGTAATATTTTTGCGGAAGAAAAGACTTACTACTGACTATTTTGTGAGATAAGTAAACCTCTTAAAATATTTAAACATACGTTCAAAATGTGCAATTTCTTTAGTTGTAATTTAGCCAAAAAATTAGTAGAATGCCGAATCTTTTCTTCGTAAACTTTGAATTGTCCGATGTTTAGTGAGGTTTGTTACCTGAGGAAAAAATGACGTTTATTTTAATGGCTATTATACGATTATTTTAAAATACAAATGCAAACGCTGCACGACAAAAAGACATATCTGCTAAATGTGCCTTTCTGAATCTTTTCCTTACAAAAAAATGTAGAGGTTGTATAACGTACGTAAAGGGAAGATAAAACTGAAGAAAACAAAAGAAAAAGAACAACATAAAAAGAGACAGTACAAGCAAAAGACAATGACCCAAAAGCAATTTAATTTAACTGAACAAAAGATTATAAAAACTCTGTTCAATCTTCACTATTTTCCTAAATTCCAAAATGCATGACATAAAGAGTGGAAAATGGTGCAGTTTGCAATCAGCATCAAGCAAGATTTCCTAAGGTCACGTTTCTGTATACTGTAATCTCATCAGGTACATGTAGACTTACACCCAAGTCATGGAAAACCGAAGAAATTTAGCAAAGACTTTATTACAAGCAGCTTCAAAAAAAATTAATAGATGTACATCAGTAAACAGCACAATATACAATGTTGTAGTATTTACCGGCTTGCACCTGAAGATTACAAGATCCATAAAACAATTCTTTAATTTTTAATTTCCAAGGAAGTTCTGAGACTTTATGTGGATATTACTTGCTTTTCAGCATTCTTGTATGTCAGCAGATATAATCTTTTCTATAGTACAAGGAAGCGTAGCATACCAAACGCATAAATAGGAATATGCAATGTCGAGAAACAATTGGACGTGATCGCATAACTTCCATAAGGAGTAAGACTGGGTGCGTAGACAGGGTAAGTGTCTCCTGCTACAGACAATATCCGTTCACGTTTTATCCAACTCAGAAGTGGCATTCATCAGAATCACCAAAAGCATTAATAACAATCAGATACTTCAAAAATTTTTTGATTTAATTCTTTTCAAAATGGCATTTTTCGCAAAAAATAGATTTCATTTTTCATCTTAGAATATTTCCATGTATATTAATGCATTTCGAAAAGTTCTGGTATGTTTCAAACTGAAAACATTGTTTATATTTCAGTTGTTAATTTCATATGTTCCCAACACAAGATGCTCTGTTTCACCCTACCATTTTTTTTTATTTATCCACTTTTTGTTCACAAAATCCTTTTTTCTTACCTTCTTTCTCACAAAAACCGTCGTACATTATTTTTTTCTTACATTTCTGATACTGCTAATAAATTCGCAATGTGAAAAATATGTTTCAGCCTATCTCATGGCGAGGTGTACTCGACTCCAAGCTTCATTGATAGAGATTGTCAGTTTTTTCTACCAAATATTTGGGTTCTCACTTGGTATTCCGGTTTCTTCCCATAATAAAATCTGTATGTCACCTGGAAAATGCTAATTGTGGAGTAAGCCTTAATCAAACAATCTTTTATGATATATATATATATACCTTTCAATATTCAACAAAACATTATGGTAGGTTTCAGAGTGGTTAATCAGATGAAATATACATATATGACATACATATACTTTGAAATACATATAAAAATACATGACAATATCACTGATATGAGAACAATAGCGTTGATTCTATTATAATTCTTAAATCTTGATTACAACTGAATATGAATGGTTTCTTTCAGTATGAAATAACCAAAATTATGAAAATGCTAAATGTGTTCGAAGCCAGAAAATAATATGCACTTTAATTATTGAATGCACATAAATTTCAAGAATTCAGTCGTTAAAATTAAATTTATATCTAAAATAATCAGACACACGTAACCACATGAGTAGAGTTTTTACACCACTTTCAACATTTTTTTTCAGCTTTATTTTGGTATCCAATTTGTATTGGGGTGGAATCCAGAGTACCTGGTGGGATCCTGACCTTCTGCAGGGAGCTAGCAATTCTTGAACATTAAGGCTGGCGGCGTCGAACACATCTCGCATCTAGCAAGACTAAAACTCTCGACCCCTGTATTAACACTACTAAGACCACTTGGCCACCGAAGCAGACAGAACAATAGACAAAAATTGACGATCAATACACATATCTGCTATCCGATATATCGTACAACGCAAAGTAGAACCAATGTGCAGAAACTTCTTTAACACTGCATATGAAACGTAACCACATTTACATATTCCTGTATAAAAATAAAAATACACTTCTGTAAGTCTTTGGAAAATAGTAATCACATAGTTGATTCAATAACACTTACGACTATTATATAGAATGATAATGTTAATTGGAAATACATGTACTTACTTCTGTTTTATGAGAAATATGTATATAAATGACACTTAAGGTAAATTGGATTGCTAAATCAATGGTTTCACTCTGACATTATTCAGACATTTCACCATAAAATTTATTTCATTCAATCACTCTGAAAAATGCTCATATGATCAAACGGCACTTTTTTTTATAGAATCATATACGTTAGAAATCTTCATGCATAATGTAATAAGGAAAAGAAAGAATAGTGACTGATTTTATAGAATCCTTGTATCAATTTAATTTCCTAAATTTAGACTTTTAGGAATTTATGCTATCAAATATTATTGACGACATGTTGCATAGACAAAGGGTTTTAAGAGTGACAAATATCTTGAAATTTTCCCCGTTATTCAGTAAGAAGCAAGACATAAAAACATGTGAAATAAACGACCAACTAAAACAGAAACTAAAATAAAGAAAGAAAAAATAGTCTACCACAGAGTAAATCTGAACTACAAAGGTAGACAAGACATAGAGGCATATACATACTCTGTGGAAAAAGCAAATCGTAAAACATTTGATTGCTGAAAATACTCAGTTTTCATTTTTGCAAATCGGGAATTTATGGGCAGTATCAGACGTGTAAGAAAAAAATAGGTACTACGGTTTTTGCGAGAAACAAGATAAGTAAAGAATTTTGTGTATAAAAGGCTGACAAAATTTAAATTATGACCCAGAAGAAATTGTCTATGTAGCTCTTTTAAAAAATTTGTCGAACTGATGTGGACATCCTGATAGTCGGATTGACATGAAAAACTCCTTTCCAATAAATGTTTCTGAAACAATTATTATAAATATTTCCTCTAGAATGCTGTCTTTACTTATTGCCAATTATAGCCATTTTTGAAATTGAGTTTGAAAGAATCTTTTACGTTTCGATATTTTGATGATGTTCGTTCACTCAGTAATCCATATTTCAGTGAGTATTTAGATCTCATATATCCCAGTCAACTAGAAATTAAAGACACTACGGAAATCAGAAAGTCGGCTTCGTATTTAGATCTGTTTCTCGAAATTGACAGAGTTGGACGACTGAAAACTATAATTTGCGACAAACGTGATGATTTTAATTTTCCTATCGTGACTTTCCCATATCTGAGTAGTAACATACCTTCTGTCCCTGCATACGGCGTAAATGTATCTCAGTTGATCCGATATGCTACAGCATCTGCCAGTATGAGGACTTCACCAATAGAACTGTACTACTAACAAAAACTAGAATTACTGCGAGCAGGGCTCTCTACGTATACCCCGCTTCTCCATCTACCTAACCCTAGTGGTCAGGGAGGGGTATGAAACTAAAAGAATAAATTCTCTACTGGGAGGAGTTGAGGACACAAGATGGGTAC
>JAOXYJ010203647.1:0-10385 GCA_028566555.1 Lithophaga nigra
TAGATTTTAAGGCAACCTGCTATATGCATCCCCAGTGCTCAGTTGCAACTCGGCTAATGCATCTCTGATGCTTTCTTTCATTTTGGTAAAATTGGAAATATTTTTTTCTTGCTGAAGGAATGAAGGGCTAGGATGGCTGAGTGGTTATGGGGACTAAAACATAACCACTAGCTTAACACTGCTGTACCATTGTTGCTTCATTCACTTAATGTGTTAAGGTTTTTAGATATTTATCTAATCCCAGGACCTGGATAGCTGTGCAGGCTTTCTTTCATCTGTCTAGTACTGTGGAATCATCTATTTTCGTTGGTACCAATTTTCGTTGTTCAAGAAGAAAAAGTGGTTTCGAGGGTACTTAATTTCATGAATTTGTTGTTTTCTCTTAACAGAATAACCAAAAATGTGTATTTTGTCAAATACTTGATTTCATGGTTTACCTGTCCCCATGAAATCCACGAAAATTGGTATACCACGAATAATCCACAGTAAATGTAATAAAACTGAAAAATTGTTGAATGCGGCAATAAACTCAAACTCAAACAACTCAACCCATAGGTATCCAACATACAATCATTTTTACAGAGTTATGACCCTTTATAACATAGAAAATTTTACATGATTGAGGTTATGTGGTTTGTAATTACCGGTTCTCCTGTGGTTTATTTTTGGATTGTGAACTTTACAGTTCCTTATCACAAGAGTAGATGTGCATATCTTTCTTTGGTACACATCAGATTTTTATTCCGAGTTACAACCCTGTATAACATAAAAAATTTTACATGATCGAGGGTACATGGTTTGTGAGCACCAATACTCCTAAAGTTTATTTTGGATTGAAATGAAACTTTACACAGTTGTTAACCACAAATTGTAGATGTGCATATCTTTTTTGGTCCAGATTGGATCTTTTTTCAGAGATATGGCCATTTATAACATAAAAAATTTTACATGATAGAAGTTACATGATTTGTTATCACTAGTTCTCCCATAGTTTATTTTGGATTACAATGAAATTTCAGACATTGCTTACATTGTGTGAAGACATGCATACTTACATGTTGTCCGTCCACAGTTTATTGTTCATGCCAATACTCCTTAAGTATATGTATTCTTTTGATTACAAATATGCAGCGTGGCCCTTGATGACAAAGTCAGTATTCTAGTTAAACTGATATTGACTGATAGATTAAAATGGGCATAATATCACTAAGTCAAGTTATTTGCAGCATCATTGGAGCAGTTTTGACATATTTGTTTCATCTTCGATGAATGTTGCCGAAGACAAGACATAGGCACCACTTTCCCAACGGCGACAGCAGTGTTAACAATTGAAATTTGCTCTGATTCTCAATAGCCAGTAAACCTAGGACAAGCACAAATGGGCCACACATTTATATGAAGTGAACATGTCCACCTAATACATGTTATATGACAAGTTTTTGTGATAAGGTCAGTTTCTCAGTGGTACATCAGCCATATTTGGTCTGTATATTTATTATGAAGTGCACATGTCAACTAGATAAATGTCATGCAGCCTTGATCTCAATTTCATGTTTCATTGACTTGGTCTATTTTGGGTCAAGTTTTTTGTGATTAGGTCAGTTTCTCAGTAACTGTAAATGATAGATCCACTATACTGGGTCCATACATTTATTTTAATGTGCATATGTCAGCCAGGCACGTCATGTGACCTTGATCTCATTTTCATAGTCCAGCAACTATGCTTAGATTTTGTGTCATTTTTCATTATTAGGTCAGTTTCTCAGTTACTGTACATGATAGGTCAGCCATATTTAGTCTGTACATTCATTCTAGAGTCTACATATCAGCAAAAGATATATCACCTAACCTTGACCTTTTTTATGGCCCAGTGAACTTGTTTATTTTAGGTCAAGTATTAGTGATCAGGATCTTAGTAACTGTACAGGATAGCTATAGGTTAGCCATATTTAGTCAATACATCCATTCTGGAGTCTACATGTCAGTCAGACATATCTGACCTTGACCTCATTTTCATTGTCCACTAACTTCATAATAAAATATTTGTTTTCCCATGCAACTTGGAGGCAGGCAAGACATATACATGTGTCAGTCCATGTTATATTTGGATGCAGTAGGTACAGGTAACAAATGTCTTTTGACCTCAGGCTTTTGAGGCTCTAGGTGGACAAGTGATTAGTGATTGATTAACCACTACTTTAAACTGTACCTTTGTGGTTTTGCTGTACTAACTTTTGTGCTTTTTGATTTCTGGTAAACATAGAGTTTTGTACTTAATACTCTCTTGTTATAGTTGTATCACTTTGTAGGAATGCTCCAGAAAAGCAAACAGAGTCAGTTTTGAGAAAATAATTGTGTCATGATTTAATTTCAGGTAAAACACCTAAAAACATAGGCGGATTTAGAAGAGGAGTAAAGACAACTCACACAAGAAAACAAAATGAAGAACTAAGTGAGATCAGCCCAGCTCTGCTAGATGCTCAGAAGGCAGTTCAGTGCTTGGACGACATGCATGGGAACTTCTGGTGGAGTACGATTTTTCTGCTATACTTAATTATATGCCAGGAATGATAGTAACTGGACCAAAGTATATTTTACCTTTGGTTCAATTTTATAAAATAAACACATAGTATTATAGCATCTCTGTCACCCGTTAGATTTACAATTTTGCTTATCTGTAGCAAATGCCGCTGAAGGCAAAACATAAGGACTGTACTTTTCTTCAGCATTGTTGTCAACTTTGGTTAAGGAGTATGATTGATTAGTCTTTAAACATCTAGAGAGTAATATTAACGCTATATTCAGGACAAGAACAAGTCAACAAACAATTGTTAGAGGGAAATTGGATGGATTAATGGGTGGGTAGTTTTGACTGCCATTGGAAAAGGAGGATATGATGGGATGGGGAAAGAAAATTAGAGGGGTTGTACCACATAGCTGGAGAAGCCAGGTGCTATTTCTATACCCCATGGTTCCGTTGAGTAGGGGAGAGAGGTAAAATGTGTGATAAAGTTTTTTTTTAATACATGTATTCACATCCTTGCCTTGATAAGGGTGAATTTTAATGAAACTTTCATGGTAGCTTTACTGTGCATTAAAGAAACTAAATACTAATATTACAATTAAGATTTAAATTTTTGTCTTCCCAACAATCAAAATTTCTAAAGATGAGTAACAGTGATAATAGATTTCACCATATTCATTGTTGCCCAAAGTTTTTGAAACCTTGCATAACATCTTTAGATATTTATTGCTTTCCATAGAAATATGAGCAGAACTTTTTTTATGGTCAAAAGATTTGTTGAATTAAAAGCTTTTGAATTTTTTTGTTTTTGTTTTTTTGCAGACATGAATTTTTATGCATTATAGGACTTGAATAGGTTCATCATATTATCATTCATAATCATGAACTAGAGCCTTGCTTTGGTAAATAGATAGCACCCAAACAAAACTTTTCTAAAACTTACATGTACTTTTATTTTTGACATTTTGACAGATAACTGGACATAGTTTTAGGCACTTTAAACTGGTTATCTGTTTGGTTTTGGCTTCATCTGATCTTCATTATATTTTGATAAATAATTGGACTTTGTTTCTTTAAACTAAATAGTGGTTCATTCATTGTTTTTCCTTGATGCTTGTTGAGGGGACTGTTGAAATGGGCTGCCAGGAATTGGTTTCCAGACAATATCTTTTGAACATTAATATATCAAACTGAAACCAGATTGTTTGGGGAAAAGAATCATAAATATCAAGTTATAATTTTTTTTTTTAGTAATTCAAGCCAGAGTTATTTTCCATCTTGAATTTAAAATTTGCTAGTTTTTGGTATCTGGATAATTACCTTTGAAATACATATCAGATTTAGCATTCAGGTGTACCTTATAGATAGTAGGTTGGTTATTTTTAAAAAATTCTTGCTACAGTTCCTTTTGGACTTTTGGTTTCTTAGTAACACCTTTTGAATGACATTTCAAATAAATCTGCCATGGGATTGTAAAAATGTGGGATGTTTCCATTAAAACATGTCATCTGCAAGTGAAATTCCTTATTTTCAAAAAACAGTACGGAAGAAAAAAAATGAACATAAAATAAACAGTACAATAACTATGAGTTCAATACTAAGAAAGATAACTCCTTTTAAAAAATTAGACGGTTTTTTGTGGAAAACATTTGATGACTCAAGACTTAATAAATTGGGTCTCTAAAGTATTTAAATGACTCCTGGATCTATCATTACAGATACTATATAATTATAGCCTTTTGTTAAGGTTAATACATGAATTTATTGACCTGAGAAAAATCCATGTATTGACCAAAATCAAAAGGCAATTGTTTTAATATTTTCCATATATTGTCAGTTTCATTTCTTGTCAAAATGGAAAAATCATGCCAGAAATGAGCGCAATTTTAATCACATGACTTGCTTTTGAGACCGGTTTGAAAATTTTGCCAGATCAACTGTGCATAACATTTTATGGAGTTTGGTAGTTTCTCCGTCATTCAATTTGATATTAGTAACCTACTATTAACTTCTGACATGGAAACATTGCAAATGCCATGTTGATATGGTTAATTTCTATTAAATTTCTTGAAAATATTTTGATATACTGTAGGTAAACCCACTTAAACTTCCAACACAGTAAAACCCACTTAAACTTCCGACACAGTAACATTGCAAATGCTATGTTGGTATTGTTAATTTTTATTGAATTTCTCGAAAATATTTTGATATAAGTAACCCACTATAAACTTTTGACGCAATAACATTGCAAATGCCATGTTGATATTGTTAATTTCTATTGAATTTTTGTCAGTATCTGTGGTTGGACATATTCAAAAATGATGCAAGTTTGTCTTATGTGGGAACCTCAAATTTATTACCCTAGTACTAAAAGGTTTGTTGTTTGAGAATCTTCATATATTCAACTTTTTGAATTAGCTGCAGAAAACTTATTAATTTTATTTTATGCTGATTTTTTATTTCAATTTGGCCAAGATTTTGATTTTCTAACATTTTGCAAAGACTGTTAAAGGCTGCTTGTTTCGAATTTGATATGCAACTTGAGTTTACCTTTTCCAAAAATCATTTGTTGTTCATTTTGCTTCTTATGGTTTCAACAACTGATTTTTATTTGAGAAAATCGTCTGCATAGTCTTTTTTGAGATTTTGCCTGTATACAGTAAATAAAATTCTTGTTCCGACAAGGGTGCAACCATTTTGATATGCAAATTAGCAAACTTACCATCATTTCTGGACATGTGGAGAACTGTACAGTAGTAACAAATTTAATGGAGATAAAAAACAAATCGCACATGCACACACACACACAATATTAAACTTAGTACACCGCCACTATAAGAATTCAGTGTTGATATCTTGTACATTCCCCCATCTTGCTATGCATCTCAACATACAAGCTTGACAGAACAGGGCCCAAATGCTTTACTGACGGTTTCAAAAATAGCAAAATGCTGTTTTGGGGTAAGGTATTCCCTGAAATTCATACCTTTTACTGCCTTACTTGCCGATTGACAGTGTATCATGGAAATTTGCCTTCAATTCCTTAAATTGCTCATGGTTTACTGTCGCAAACTGTATGTCTTCCATATTTTCCAGAAATGAATACTGAAAATAAAATAAAAGAAGACTTCTGATGAGTCAAATACAGCATATGTAAACCAATCAAATGCAAGCTGTCAGATTCTTGGTTTGTATATAATATATTCTATTATAAGTAACATAGAATCAGTTCGATTTTTTATTGAGCTATTATTAGAAATACCTATACAATCCTTTGTTTTGTTGTTTGACATGTGACCATAGATTAGTAAACTACAGAATTTAGACAATACAGGAAAATAATAAATTTTCATATTACTTGAATAAATAAACATAAAAATAACTATAGAACATGTATTGTTCTATGGCATGTATTTTGTACATGAGAACCATCTAAAATGTTTCCATGTAATAATTTATTATTTGATGGTTTTTAAAAAAATAACAGTATGTGCTTAAAAATAAATTAATATATGTCACAAAGATCCAGAATTTAATTTTTTAATGTCAGTGTTCTGTTCTTAGCTGGTTTTTGGCTTTAACTTTTTGGTCTTTTTGGCATTTATTTCTGCTCTACAACCTTTTGGATGTTGTTTTGGTTTTTTTATTTTTAGGCCTCGAGCACAACTGATTAGACATTGTTTGTCGAAATGCGCATATTGTGCACTTAATTTATTATCATAAATTATTATTATTATCTCCACGTGTAAACTTTCCGGTTAGCGAGAATGCCCTAGTGTATTGAGTATCAGTAATGCACTATGTGACGTCGGAATAACTTCAAAGGACCTTTTGGTTTCGGAAATTAAAATCGACCGCAAAGAAATTTTGTGTAGGAAAATTTTTCACTGCTACAAAAGTAAATTTTATGTACGAAAATAATCACTAAATGTCTGTTATTTTCATTATTATCCGATGAATTTACTTCCAATGTGGAAATGTTTACAGCGTTAATATATATTTGTGAAAATTATAATTTTTAGAGAAAAAAAATGATTGAAAAAATTTCAAGCACCCTAAATGGAAGGTTGAACTTTCATTGTATCTGAAGTGCCCTAGCTATAGAGCAGTACATTAGAATAGGCAGCAATTTAACAAAATATTGTAAATGTGTCTAGATCAAATAACAGTGGCGGATCCGGGATTTTCAAAAAGGTGGCCCCGGGTCAAAGCAAAGATATTAAAATTGGTATTTGCTGCTCCTCCGCTAAGCAGGCAGCATTAAGGATTAAGAGCAAAGACTGGTCGGCTCGGAGTCAGTATAATGTGTCAGAGTGGGATTACCTGTCTTCCTGTGGACTGTTGCTTCAGTGAGTTAGCACCATAAAAATCCGACTCAGCGTGTCGGTCTAGTACAAAGCAGGATTCATACATCCATATCATAATGTGTTCTCGTCCTGAATATGGTTGAAAAATTACCCGCTTGACGTTAAACATCCATCCATGAAACAACTGTTTGCTCATTCAAATAGTTTTCACTTGTACATAAATGGAAAGCAGTGATGCAGCTAAATTTGTTTAAATTATAAACAGGCAAGAATTATTTAAGCATGATACTTCCATGATAATATGTCCCATTTGTTTACTCCTATACAGTTTTTGTCAATAACGGTGTTATTTACTGAGAATTTGACAGATAAGTGACATCTTACTATAAAGTATTTCCAAGGGTAAAACACCAGAACTTTTGTGTACCTTGTAGCATAATTGCGTATAATATATAAATCTTAAGGAACAGACACAGACAGTTATCTGTACACTGCTGTGGCACTTTGATTAATGTAATGATAAGATAGATTTTTCTTTATCATATTTATAATACAAATAAAGTAAAAGGGGAGATATCTAGGTATAATGATGACGCATTCATATGCAATCCGGTTCGATAGTCTAATGAGTTATCTATTTTATCATGTATCTAGAGGGGTACTTTTCTCCTGACTCCGAGATTACGCCTAATCAGCTCGGAATTCAGGATTTAGAGTTTTCGGGATCCAGATGTTTTCTATTACAGGTTTTAGGATTTCGGGATTTAAATTTTTTAAGTTTGTGACTAGATCCCCTCCTACCTCAATGTTCATTATGAATTGAGAATTAAACTTTTAATGTTATTTAGTTATTATAAAGTTTTACCTAAACATTAATGTTCTTTAGTCTAAAAGTTTCGAAATGCTTGTTCATTTCAGGACCTCGATTCCTTTAATTTGAAAGGATTTCTAAATCTGATATGAAGGAAAAATGTTTTGAAAAATGTAGTATACTTTTGACTATTTTTGTCATATTATCTGTGTTCTTGACGAGTTATGGAAAAATACTCTGATTGATGGAGAACATAATTATTCGCTATCCATTTCCCTAAAAAAATTTTGAAGTAATTTCTATCCAATTTAATAGGTTAAAGCATATTTGACAGTTTTATTGTATAATTTGGATAGAAGATATCGGCAATAGGGAACAAGTTTAGAAAGTCATAACCAGTAGACAAGGCACAATTGGGAAGACAAAAGTGGAAAAACCACAAAAACGACAAAAAGGGAATATAGAATCAAAGAAAAAAGTAATCAGAAGAAAAAGAAAACAAGGAAAAAAAAACGATTCAAAAACCAAAGCAAAGACGAGTTTAACAGAAAGTTAATTTTGATTCAAAATTCCCTATTTACGAAAACAAAATTTTACTCTCTTGTTTAAACCATCATTATTTTATTATGATCTGTAATATATATATATTATCCGTGTTAAATGGTGAAGATGTTTAAATCAGATATAAAATGGCATAATAATTTTTTTCAAATGTGGTTCTATATGAAATATATAAATATTAACCAATACACACAGCAGCAGGGCTTATAAATCAGAAACCTATTTTTATCTCAAGTATTAAAGCTATATAAGGAGAACGAAAAGTTTATAGATTATCTTTATAATTTAAAATTAAAGACTGTTTTCTATGTTTAAACATTTTCGTATAATTTTCAATATTATTACCACACATATTTTTAAAAAGTAACAAAATTTTTTTCAGGTTTTCTTAAAAATCTTGAAACGAACAGGTGAGGTAACTCTATCTTGACGCTGGAAATGTAAACTACCAATTCTCTGACCGAAAATACTTTTTCCAGTATGTCCACATCAATACGCACGATTGAAATTTTGCTCAATTTTGTAAAATACCGTAACACATACGCTCTTTAAATGGCAACGGTGAAATAAAGTGTTGACGGTATGAAATCTTTAACAGAAACTGCAAAAAACCCTCCAAATCTAAGCTTTTTTTGTTATTGTATATGGTTTCGACGTATATTAATTCATACAAATGGTATTTTCTGAATAGAAAAAATAAATAATTTGAGGATTCAGATCTAAAACCTTCTTTTAATACGAGTTTTGTAAAGTAGACATGCCAAAAAACATTGTCAAATTAGAGGCCAAAAAGCCATCTTCGTGAACCTAACCCCTTTTAAACTTTCTGACTACTGTGCTGTCATGTTGGAAAGATTTTTACAACTATAATTATAAAAAAACGTAACAAAAATATATTCTTCCTGCCACAAAGTGGTAGTACTGGTTAGAATCCAGGGTCCGTATAAATAAAACTTCTTAATTTTAGTGTTCCTCGAACTGAAATTTTCCATAGGATTTCCTTAGTAAAGGAGAAATCTTAAGAGATATGGATAAAATAACTCAAGTATCCCCTTAAATAAGGAAGACTTAATTATTGGACAATACAGAACTACCTGTAGCTTTACCACTTCTTATATACATGTATATTACTTTTAATATAAACATATTGATTTCATAACAGTTTTTTCACTTGAATATTACATATGAAATAAAATATATACATGTGTGTATTAGCACGTATATTTGTATCTGAAATTTGGCTTTGATAAATAAAACTTCTAAATAAAAAATTCTTAATTGAAAGATTCTAAAGTCTAGATAGACAGTATATTGCTTTTCCTGATTGTCAAGTCAGTTCGAATGAACATTTAACGTCTAATAATAATGAATAATAAAGTAATGTCAGTTTCATTTGATACACATTTTGAAATACACGCACACAAATATCAGAATGAAGTTGTGATGTGCCTTTCTATACAAGTGTAATGTCAAGTAAAAGACATAAATAACGATATTCATTTTATATTCAAGTGCTTTGTGCAAAATAAATACACAATAATTTCTACTGATGAGAGGTAAAAATTTTGAGGTTTGGTTTTAATATGCAGATAATGAAATGAAAATAACTTAGTTTCTGTACAGCAGTACTCAATCTATAAAAAATAGTTAAAAGCAACAAAAAATCGTTAAAGAAGAAAAATATCTAAACCCGTTTTACTTTTATAGTAAGGTGACTGCGCGTAAAGCGCTTGACATAACTAAATTACCAAATATTTTAGCTATTAATCTCATCATTTGATAAATACAAATCAATTCAAGATTTAATGCCAAATTGTATACAACTTCACTTATGTTTACTCATCCGCATAATTACCGTGAACGTTAAATATTTCTTTACCATGTTTAAATAACATTATAATATTATCTAGGACAAAATTGATTGACTGATCGATTGGTTGCTTTATGCCACTTCAGGCGGAAAACTGATTGAAAATAATTACTTCCCTTGTAGAACTTCTTCTGCGTTAATTGTTAACGATGCAGACGAAATCACCACCAAAGGTTACCGAAGGAAAGTGTCCATGAATTATCATATTTCTTCAGTTTTTCGAAGTAAGCTATATATAGCCAGAAGGCCAGATCTTTAGTTCATGAACATGTGTATTTTGTTTTAAACGAAATGTCCATTTAAGGATAAAAA
>JAOXYJ010203756.1:0-10385 GCA_028566555.1 Lithophaga nigra
CCGTTAAATAGTAACTTCCTTGTGATATACTACCCTCTGTAGTGTGTCTTTAAGCAATAACTTTCTTTTGGTATACAACCCACTGTATTGTGCCTTTAAATAGTAACTTCCTTTTGGTATACAGCCCTCTGTAGTGTGCCTTTAAATAGTAACTTCATTTTGGTATGCAACCCACTGTAGTGTGCCTGTAAATAGTAACTTCCTTTTTGTATACGACCCACTGTAGTGTGCCTTGAAATTGTAACTTCCTTTAGATATACAACCCTCCGTAGTGTGTCTTTAAACAGTTACTTCCTTTGGTATACAACCCACTGCAGTGTGCCTGTAAATAGTAACTTCCTTTTGGTATACAACCCTCTGTAGTGTGCCTTGAAATAGTAACTTCCTTTTAATATACAACCCCCTGCAATGTGCCTTTAAATAGTAACCCCGTTTGGTATACAACCCTCTGTATTGTGCCTTTAAATAATAACCCCCTTTTGATATGCCACCCACTATAATGTGCCTTTAAATAGTGGCTTCCTTTTGGTATGCAACACACTGTAGTGTGGCTTTAAACAGTAACTTCCTTTTGGTATGCAATCAAATGTAGTTTGCCTTTAAATAGTAACCTCCTTTTGGTACACAACCCTCTGTAGTGTGCCTTTAAATAGTAACTACCTTTTGGTATATAACCCTCTGTAGAATGCCTGTAAATAATAACTTCCTTTTGGTATACAACCCACTGTAGTGTGCCTTTAAACAGTGGCTTCCTTTTGGTATGCAACACACTGTAGTGTGTCTTTAAATAGGAACTTCCTTTTGGTATGCAATCCACTGTAGTGTGCTGTTAAATAATAACTTCCTTTTGGTATACAAACCTCTGTAGTGTGCCTGTAAATAGAAACTTTCTTTTTGTTTACAACTCTCTGTAGAGTGCCTTTAAATAGCGACATCATTATGTATACACCCCTCTATAGTGTGCCCTTGAATGATAACTTCCTATTGGTATACTATCTTTAAATAGTATCTTCCTTGTAATATACAACCCTCAGTAGTGTGCCTGTAAATAGTAACTTCCTTTTGGTAAATAGTACCTTCCTTTTGGTATACAACCCCTGTATACAACCCACTGTAGTGTGTCTTTAAATAGTAACTTCCTTTTGGTATACTACTCACTGTAGTCTGCCTTTAAATAGTAACTTCCTTTTGATATGCAACTCCTGTATACAACCCACTGTAGTGTGCCTTTAAATGGTATACAACCCACTGTAGTGTGCCTTTAAATAGTAACTTCATTTTGATATACAATCCACTGCAGTGTGCCTGTAAATAGCAACTTCCGTTTGGTATACAGCCCTCTGTAGTGTGCCTTTAGATAGTACCTTCATTTTGGTATACAACCCATTGTAGTGTGCCTTTAAATAGTAACTTCCTTTTGGTATACAACCCACTGTAGTGTGCCGTTAAATAGTAACTTCCTTGTGATATACTACCCTCTGTAGTGTGCCTTTAAGCAATAACTTTCTTTTGGTATACAACCCACTGTAGTGTGCCTTGAAATTGTAACTTCCTTTAGATATACAACCCTCCGTAGTGTGCCTTTAAATAGTTACTTCCTTTGGTATACAACCCACTGCAGTGTGCTTGTAAATAATAACTTCCTTTTGGTGTACAGCCCGCTGTAGTGTGCCCTTAAATAGTAATTTCCTTTTGGTATACAACCCTCTGTAGTGTGCCTTTAAATAATAACTTCCTTTTGGTATACAACCCTCTATAGTGTGCCTTTATATAGTAACTTTCTATTGGCATACAACCCTCTGTAATTTGCCTTTAAGTAGTAACTTCATTTTGGTATTAAACCCTCTGTAGTGTGCCTTTAAATAGTAACTTTCTTTTGGTATAGAACCCTCTGTACTTTGCCTGTAAATAATAACTTCCTTTTGGTGTACAACCCTCTGTAGTGTGCCTTTAAAAATAACTATCTTTTGGTATACAACCCTCTTTACTGTGCCGTAAATAATAACTTCCTTTTGGTATACAAACCTCTATAGTGTGCCTTTATATAATAATTGTTTTGGTATACAACCTCTAGTTTGCCTTTAAATAGAAACTTCATTTTGGTATACAACCCTCTGTAGTGTGCCTTTAGATGATAACTTCCTTTTGGTATACAACCCTCTGTACTTCCTTTTGGTATACAACCCCCTGTAGTGTGCCTTTAAATAGTAACTTCCTTTTGATATACAACCCCCTTTAGTGTGCCTTTAAATAGTAACTTCCTTTTGGTATACAACCCTCTGTACTGTGCCTGTAAATGATAACTTCTTTTTGGTATACAACCCCCTATAGTGTGCCTTTATATAATAACTTTGTTTTGGTATACAACCCTCTGTAGTTTGCCTTTAAATAATAACTTCCTTTTGGTATACAGCCCTCTGTGGTGTGCCTTTAAATATTTGCGTGAAGCATCATGAATTTATCGTGGTATATAGATTGTAGTAGATAAATGTATAATTCTTAGAATCTTTGTTAAAAGTCTTAAAATTTTTAAATTCATATTAACCTTTTTTGTCGTGACTCTACATAGTGTTATAATAAATAGCAGTGCAAAATATAAAGAGGTTTCCTGACGCAGTAATAATATGATGATTCCAGATTGTGGTACGATATTTACTACTGCCATAAAAATTGCTACAGCTGACGTTTTTGTGCATTTTCAATTAGATGCAATTAAACTATGTTCTCTAGTGGTGGCCATTTTGTAATTACAATTGGTTCCCATATGTAAGACTATGTTCCTCGGTGGTGGCTATCTTGGATTTCTGATCGGCATGAAAAACTAAACTTAGTGCATGACCATCCAAGGAACATTTCTGCAATGAACATTTTCATTGCGCTGTCTGATAAAAAGACCTTTGAAAGTATTTCCCATACGATCCAATGTTAAACCACGTACCTTGTAGATGGCCATCTTAAATTTCACATTAGCAAAAACATCAACTTTGTAGAGAACCATCCAAGGGACATCTCTGCAATGACACATTTTCATTGACATCTGTGATTTCTGAGAAGAAAACCTTTGAGGGTATTTCCAATATGGTCCAATATTAAACTATGTTCATCGATGGCGGCCATCTTGGATTTCATATCAGCAAAAAAGAAAGAAAAAGACATAAACTTTATAATGACCATACAAAAAACATTTCTAAAAAATTATGTTTCAATTGGTCTCATGATTTCTGACAAGAAGATTTCTGAACAAGCCACTTTCCCCTGTATTTGTTTCATTCATATTTGGTTGTTCAATCTTATAGAAATTTGACCTTGCAAGAGTCTGAAACATATACTTCGAATGTTATGCAACATTCAGACACAAGTCATAAAAATTTGATAATCAGTCCCCAAGATTACTCCTGAAAACAGTTTCGACAGATTTGCACGATATTTACATGTTTTTGTCAAATTTTGCATTGAAGCACATCAAGAACCAAAATAGTTCCATTTGATTTCGATGGCTAATTCAAAGATGCACTTTCAACAAAATTTTAGTTTTGGTTCTGAGAATGCTTCGTGTTTGAATTTTTGCATACATAAAAGTTACAAAAACCTTATGAAATCGCCATTTTTTGCCTCATGTAAGCATTCGTAAGTTGATCATTGTTCAAAATTTTGATTTTCTGTTTTCAAAACTTTAAGGTATGTATGAAAAGCTGTAATAATGTGAATTTTAGTAAAGATTATGAACTTTTTGAAATTGGTCCACTTGTAAAATAAATAAATAAATAAATGACCCCATGTCATTTAGCCAGTCAGAACATATTATTGGCCCCGACAGCCATCTTACATTTCTGATCTGCACGAAAAACGTAGTTTGCTTTCAATATTGCAAGTGGTTTCAGAGAAGAAGACTGAAATGTGAAAGAGCTAACGGACGCCAAGTGATTGCAATATCTCGCACGTCCTTCAGACCAGTTTAGCCAAGGATTTATATATATACTATATAAATCCTTGGTTTAGCTAACATGGTATTGGGGACAAAACCTGGAGGGCACGTGAATTCTTCCATTCCAATTTTACCGTCGGTCCGTTATTACCGTTCCTTTATGCCGTATATAACGCCAATGGAATATCCGTAACTTACTTTGTTTCAATAGACAGTGTCGACAGCTATAAATTAATTTTGAAATCTGTGTGTTACAAAATGACTTGATGGTTTGATTCTTTTTGTGTAAAGCATAGAAAGCCGGGCGCAAAAGAGAACAAAATAAAAAAAATATGTAATTCAATCTGAGACCCTTTTCAAAGCGAGAGAAAATATAATAAATGTATACATTTTATTGCAGAAATTCGGCCTATATTAGGAATAGAAACATAATAATTAAACTTAATATCACAGCAGGAGTTGTTAACGTGTTCGTGATTTTCCTTACTATTTATAAATAAAAAGAGATGTCGCGCCTAGATGCAACAAATATTTATATGTCGGGGACATTGTTTGAGGAATAAATACTAAATTATTGTAAACTCCCATAATTTACAACATTTCTATAAATGTTTACGCTACTTATCAAAACCCTTTTAAATTCAAGTTTCCATTTTTATGAAAACAAAACGATGTAATCGTCAATTTCAATTTCGGTGTATTGTTACGAAATTCACTCCATAATGTGCAATTAAGTATTTAGCTATTTAACATTAAAATATTGTATATTTATATTTAAAGAGACTTTGTATAGAAACGTGCAACGTTTAGAAATAAAATTAGCTCAAATTACACTTCACCGTTTTTGATAATATCAAATGCACTTCCCTTAATAACTTCAGTGCAATATCTGCAATTGGTACGATCAGATAATTGATAAATGCACAATGGACATTTCTGATGGTTAATCGGGTATATTACAAATGTCGCATAATTTTTCGGCAGCGTCTGTTAGTTTCTTGTTAACCCATGGACCATTTTAATGTTTATCAACTGGTCGGATATGGGTCTCGTGGCCTTCAGAAACAGCATATATTCGCGCTGTTAAGCTGTTAGGCAGTATTCTCTTCAATATGCCAGACTTGGTAGGAATTACAGAAGATAAGTTGACACAGCATGTTGGAAGTCTGCTTTCTTATGCATCGGATGCTATAGGTTTCTTACAGAAAAAAGCCAAAAAAACTAGTTTTATCAGATAACAGTATTTTCCTCTGTATGGACGTGAAAACTCTACCAAAATGTTCCTTGATTAAAACCCCGTACTGTGTGTTTATCCGCTATGGAACACGGGACTAACAAACACTAACCAACAAAAACTGTTTTAACCTCCACTGGATATCGTGCTAGGAACAAACAAACGAAACAACAGTAACAAAAGCGCCACATATAAGTGGAAGTGACACCCACTGGGCCCAAACTAGGGAAAAATATGCTAAAGTGCTTATTTAGGAAGCTGGGGGAAAAGAACTTCTCAGGAAATCACGAAAAAACCCTTTATATTTTAGCACTTTGTTAATGACATCTTGGGGATATGGACTTTAATGACATCTTGGGGATATGGATTTGCTAAAAATTTTCATAGACTTGCAAATTTAATACATGTAAACATTCAAGTAGATCTTCGAATTTCATATAACAGCACATAATTCTTAGGTCTAAAATTCGATTCATAACTGATCTTTACTGTAAAGAAACCGATAAACATCAGTATCTTCATGACATGTTGCATCGTGTAGTATTCAGTGGTAACGATGAATATGCAGTAATGAGGGAAATTACATTCGGCATAGCAAAGAAATGAAGATGCATTTGATCAAAATGGCTTTTATAGAAAACCACGTGAAAATAAGAATTTAATAAGGTCGCCAAAAATCATGAATGGAGCGCCTAAAATACAAAACCCTAAAAAGGAGGAATATCACTGGCAATAACTTATAACGAACATTTACTGGACATCTATAAATTTGCTGAAAACCGTTAGGTACACTGTAAATCCAAAGAATGAAGCAAAACGTCCCGATATCTCCATTATATCGCCTATCGCTATGACACAGGGTCCCTTCGTTCATAAGAAGGATATCAAACATGAGAGCGACTATATTTTAATTCTGATTGAAACTAAGTGAGGAAACTGAAAAAAAATATCTCCCATGCATGAATCATTCCTTCTAAGTTGCAAAGTTTTATTCCATTGGGTTCCGATGTTTGGCTTCGAGTACCACTGACAAACCTTCTATAAAACTACAGCGCAAAATAAAAGCCTTACACAATTTCGAAATCAGTATAATAGTGCACCATATACGCATTTCAACATTTCTGCCAGTTTTAAACAAGAATTGATAAATGCCGCCAGTGCTGGTTTTTCTATGATCTTCATCAAATTAGGAATTTTTCTAGAGGACTCCCATACTTGTTCGGCAAATAACAACCCATTTGACCTTGTATTAGGAGGGAAGATTTTTAAAATTTTATCCAATCAAGTATTGCCAACCGAAACATTGTTTGCATTGTGATTGGTACGAATATAGATCCGTCCATACAACATGCTTAAAAAGTTTGTTTCCACTGGCCCCAGCAGTTTCAGAGAAAAAGATCAAAATGTGAAATATTAACGACGACGACTGGTACACACTGATGGCAAACGCTCAAATGGCTATTGGGTAGGGGTAGATTTTAATCGACAAAGTTATCTTAACTTTTCCCATCATTCGCCATCCCTTATTTAGATCCACCCCCTAAAATTAGAATTCAAAAACTTTAAATAGTGCTCATCTGCAGAATATATGCAATCATCCTCCTTACAAATAAAATACTCGAAACTAATTTTATTATCAAAGTTAACGTAATAGGCTTATATTTATAATTCTAATTGGACCATGGGCATAAAAATCAAAAATTTAAGATTTAATAAACTTTTCAATGTTATTCGATTTCGCCAACAGGCCGAAACGACATAGTCAAAGTTATTTCAGAGAAAATGTTTGAAATTTGATTTCCCACATAGTTCATTGTAGAACCTTAGGTCTGAAATGAGGAACCTTTTTACAAGATTATCCAGCCATGATTTCACTGGGCCTTAGAGGGAAGATTGCTTCAAATCGGTCAAAGAGAAACAACAGTCGCCTTTAATAGCTGATTGTAAGTTCACTTATCAGCATGAAATTATTAAACCCCGCCGATGACCTCTATACATCACTCATGCAAAGTCTGGTTGCAATTGACCCCGCAATTTCAGATGTAACTTCCCATACAGATCAATGTAAAACTACGGGCTACCATAGCTGCCCTGTTACACACCCAATTAGTGCGAAATGATGAACTTTGTTTCAATAACACATTTTACTTGTAGTTTTGGAGGAGAATATTATTGACTCGGAAGCCATACCACTGTTGGTGGACTGTTAGTCTCAGAGGGTATCAACAGTTCAGTAGTCACTACTTCGGTGCTGACATGACATCAGTTTTTACTGATGATGCTTTGATATCATTTCAAAATTTAGTCATAAAATCTTATAAAATTTAATAAAACTAAGTATTCGCAGGTATCCTTAGCTGGATGTGGTTGTTCTTTTTTGGACTTTTTTTTAAGAACGGCAATTATTGCATTTCTTTAATTCGCTTTCAATCTGTCGAGTGATTCCGAGAAGAAAATTGAAATGTGAAAAGCTGATGATCGCTGATGTTAGCGACGGAAGACAAAAGAAACAATTTAGGTGATGGCAATAGTTGATTTAGTTGTTTGTGTTTTGACGAGCTTAAGTAAACAAACCAGCCCTAGCACTTGGTCTAGTCAAGACTATGAATACGTCCATTCGTATACAAAATGTTCTTTCACTATCTTGCATTTTGTCTAATTTCGAAATAATGCAGAATGATTAAGCACATAAACACGTGGAATTGATAACTGGGACTACTTTTTGTTTAAGCAAACATTGTCTGACCCTGCTTATAAAGGTTAAAATTATGAATTTGTTTGTTTGTCAAATTTTACACAGAGAAATAGATATTTATTTTAGTTAATCCGTTACCTGATAGCAGATGGTGGTGAACAAATATTTATCTGGGGTATAGAAGAGTGCTCGTGCAAATATGACTATTGAAAGTATAGTCACTGTGTTGAACTTCATACAGAGGATAACAAGCACTTTTCAAAACTGTGATATACGAGGATATTAGAAGTCATGATTCATAATTGATGGCGGCGGTGGACATCATTTTCACAACCTGGGACTATAAAGTGCGGGAAGGAAATGTGTATATAGTCGAACCCTTTCCCTCGAACTCGACTAAGTTGCTAACCTGGCATAACTCAAAATGATAGTAATAAGCGGAATAAATCAGATTATATAACTCGAATTATCCATTAATTCGAAGTAAAACCAACAGTCCCCTCAACTTCGACGCAATTAACGCAGTTTAACTGCAATTTCATAAATGCTGACCTTTACGAAAGTAACAAATAAGGACGGACAGAAATTACACTACCAAAGAAACTACGAAAACCAAGATTATTATCCACTGGAACCTCAATTGTATACTCAATTTGGACTCCTGGAAACATAAACACATCAACAAATATCAAAACACAACCACTATTTACTTTTCAATCAAGGCATGCCGTACACAATTCGATCATTATGGTGCATCTAAGAGTTTTATATTGCTAATGGTCATGTAGTTGACACTAAGGATTTATTTTGTCAATATTGTGTCGTCTGCGGATCACATTTGATTACTTTTCTCGTATTGACACTTTGAATATGATATACTTTTGCAGATCAATTTATTTGTATTTATCTCCAAACATACTATAAATAAAATTTCTATTTACATTTTTGTTTTTTGGATAAACATTGTCTGCATTTTTAAGAGGCTGACAGGCTGCTTACTTGTTTGTTTTTCGTGCTCAAAACGAAATCTATCAGGAGTTCGAAACATGCTTTCATCTGTCCCGTCATGGGTCGGCCAAGGAACGACAACTGTAATGCACTGTACGATTTCGAATATAGGTACGTGTAAGAAATTGTTCATCCGATATTCCATGGAAGCGCAAGGACCAACAACAACAGGAATGACATTTGTAAATAGACATATCTGACCTCGAATGATTCTATTCCGCGATCACGACACTGGTTCAAATAACAAGATCTGTCGTCCGAATCCGACTGAATCCTAGGTTCTAAGCAGTCTTGGTTTCTGTACAATAGAACTAAATGAAAGGATTTTGGTTCTTTTACATGATGCTAAACATGCGTATTTGTATGTTTCTGTTGTATCACTGCTGTTGAAACAGTGACGTTTATTAATGTTTACAATCGAAAGTAAAAATTCAGTACAAACAGACTCGATAATCCAACTTTTGTTTTATCTCGTGAAAGTGTCAAATTCATCACGATTGTAGGAAATTATTGCTATTTTCAACAAGACATATTGAAGTTATACTTTGTGTTTATTGTCATGTCAATTTGTTGTGAAATTGATCTCGTCAGACATTAAACGTGAAACGACAAACAGTAACATAAATTTATTAGTTAAATAATAATTTTATAATGGGTGTTCTCCATTAATGACATGATTTGAAACTATCAATTTTCAAGCAGTGGCACGCATTACTTGTTTGACATACGCTACACCTCTGAAGTTTACTTGTATATACATGTAAATGCACATGCATTTTTGAAAACATTTTGAACATTTGGGGAAAATTTAAAATGCTCCATTATTTGGCGCCAACAGGGACGTATATATATATTTTACTACCAGGCACCAAAGAACAATAAATTTATCGCTTGCTAGTATATCTGACCAGAGACATATAATCCCATTGTATTATATGTCTCTGATCTGACCCACCCCAACCACAGAAGCACAACATTCCAACTCGAATGAAGACATGTAGAGCACGCAATATGCGTGCTTGATAACCTTATCTATTCAAATGCAAACCTAAACCAGTCCTAAAAGCAATTTAATAGCAATGTGCGGTAAATATACCTTACCATAAAGAGGACCATGAAAAGCAGATAAAACGATAAACCTACTCCATACTCTGGGTTGTTTAACGTTCTACACTGACTGGATCATCCACAGTATCGAAAACAGACCGCGTTTTGATGTTCATCTCAAGCTACAAATCTTGGTAAGTCTACCGTCTAAGCCAATTAAGCTGTCAGTACCGCTGGCGTTTCTGTTTACAGCAATCGTGGCAGTTTTATGTTCAGGCTGACGCAAAGTTGCAATAATATCCGTATTCTTGGCAATTTCATGTTTACTAGTATGTTGATTATGGTAGTCAAATTGTCAAGGGGCCTGGGGTGGCCGAGTGGTTAAGGTCGCTGACTCACAACCACAAGCCTAACACCGCTGTCGCGGGTTCGAGCCCTGCTCGCCCCGCTTCATGTGTTAAGGTCACCAGACACCT
>JAOXYJ010203865.1:0-10385 GCA_028566555.1 Lithophaga nigra
GGTGAATCAGAATGTATGGAAAGCTGTATGAGCCAAAATCAGACTGAAATTGGTCAATACGTTTTAATACGTTATGGCCGTCTAAAGGATAACGGCATACGAGCGTGAAACTAGCCTGTAGTTCATGCAGGTCGGCATGTCTCCTCGGGAATATTTACTCAAGAATTTATTTTATACTCTGTGTACTGTGTTACCTGGTTTCATCCTAGAAATCAGACTAGCTCCGTCAATTGCTCTTAACCGGATTTCCAAATACTGACTTCTATTCGAAAAAAATATTTTGGAATAGATGTATTTTACTCGTTACTCGCACCAAAGAAACGTGTAAATGCAGTGATACCGTTGACCATCTGTTTGTCCGTCTCCTTCGTTCCCGTCAATAAAATTTTGATGTGCAACAGATATTCTTTGAAAATGAAATTTTTTACATGTAACAAAATATAAATGAAATTCGATTTGATAAATTTGATAAATGTGACAAAACATAGATGAAGTTCAGTTTAGAGGTCCTAGGTATTCTGGGTTCCTTCGAGAGTCATAACCTATTTTCTGAAAACCAAATTTGAAGATTACGGGTAAAGATGACTATACATGTAGATGAGAATATTTCATCCGAAACCTCACTTTTTCAAATACTAGCCTTGAACTGTCGATCTTGTTCAAAATTTACACAACTGATTGCTTTCTGTCAAAAAAATGTTTGCATTTTTCAATGATGCATTTATTTTCAATTTTCGTATGCAGTAATTGTTGTTGGGACAAAAGGAAGGTGGAAGTTTGATGCGGACATCAAATCTGCTATTTTCGGTTCCAGAGTTATGTTACTTGGATTACTGAAATTTTGCAAATATTTTGGTTTCTGTCAATTTTATTTTTTCTAACCATTCAAATAATTATAACTGCGATAAAAGGCTGGTTCAGTTTGATTTGTTAACCTGGTGTCTTCTGGTGTTAGTGTTATGCCCCTTAAATCAATGAAATTTTGACTTTAGTACCGTACAAAACTGCTACACTTTTGTCCACAACCACAGAAACCACGGATCAATTAAAGTTTATGACATTCTCCAAATAAGCAATGTGGCAAAATTATAATACTCCAAAATATAAGAATACTTGTTATAAAAACACGAAACTACCCTCAAGCGAAGCAGTTCGGACCAATATACCTTCAGACGACTGAACCTTCGGACCAATGAACCTTCGGACTTAGTCTATTGAACCTAGGGAGCCGTGAAATCTGCGAGCCGTAGGACTATAATGGGATGACTACTTCATCAGGATATTCCGTGAAGCCCGAACAAAGACTCTGCAAGGATGGGTATCAATTAGCTATATGTAATATTGCTTTGTATCTACCAACAGGCTAATGATTTCTGTAGCATTTTGTAGCTGTGGATCTTTTTCAAGGCGGTTGCCATCATTAAATCACGGTTCATTGACCCTCATCAAGAAATATATCTGGAACGTAAAAGACAGAAGGTGCTATACCCCGCCTGGATCTGGGCATCACTGGGTACCAATGAGCATTAGCTTTCCAGCTATCCACTAGCTGTCAACTTCCACTGAGAGGGGAAATTCTAGCATGATACCAGGTAACACCGTACACAAAAAATAAAATAAATTCTTGAGTAAGTATTAGGAATGTGCATTTTTTAATTGCAAACTGTCGAATTGTGGGCTAGTGAGAACTGAAGACTGAGAATAGGCTAAGTTCACCCTAATTTACTGTATATATATAAAGATCTACATTGATGCGGTCTTGTCTTGTCTAGAATAGGAATAATAAGATGGCTTTTTTGTGCAATATTTTTTCAGTGCGATCCGAGATTACAGGTATAATGCTCCCTTTATTTCTTGCAAAACGTATACGGAATTCGTTACTACCATTCATTTCGTCAGAAATTCTGTACGTTTCATTATGTTTGCGAAATTCTTTGTTTTAAAATGAAAACTTTATATTTGGATATTTATTTTACATTTTTATAAAAATTTCTATTTTAAAGTTGTCTGCAAATTTATGAATTCGGAATAGGATATAAAATGAATTATCTTTAGTTCAGTGCTGTATACAAAGTCATAGTGTCACACTACTACTTCAGCGTTGATTTTGGCCATTTTTTTTTGGTCCATGGTCTTTCTTTAACATTGTATATCGAAAAAAAAAACGAGAACGTTGACATATCATTTTCCATACATAAATGAATTTGGAATTTCTCAGGGAACATTGTCTTTGTTTTTTTTTTCAAAAACTTATACCGGTGGATTACAGCTTCCATTTTGAGAAAAAATGTAAAATTTCACTGTGGAAACTGTTATTTTCACTATATATCTTTGTTGATTTCCCGCCAAATTTTGAAACTTCGACGTCAAAAAACGGAAAAACAAGCACGGTAACCCCCATTTTTTATTTGATATTTCGATGTAACTCATAAAAATGTATAACTGTGCAAAAAATTATGGAAATCCAAATGGGGTCGATTCACTTTTCGTATGAGTGGTATTGAATAAACTAAAAACAAATGATTCGATGAATCTCGTTAAGAATTTTAATTTTAATGTAAATTCCATATTAACATTTTATTAACGTAAGGAGCCCATACCCGTTGGTATAAACGATTATTTGTCACAATTTTTGGCATTTAAGTAAATAAAACTACCCACATCAGACGTATTTTTTATTTTACAAATAATAAAATATATAAATAATATCAAACAACAACAAAAAATATAAGTAACAATAAGAGTGTTCAAATAAAACGACAAATTTCTTTTTCCTTTTTATCAATTGTTAAAAAAATATTTTTCGTCTTGTAGACACTTTAACTAGCACATTTAACTTATGCCCCAAATAATAAAAAAAAGTTGGTAGTATTATATGCGTAATGACGAGATCAGCTGATAGATTTTAAGTTTCCATTTTAAATTATTTCACACAAAAGTAATTATTTTGCTTTGTTTCACATTTGTCACATTTTACTTTACAACACCATCTAAATTTACAGTTGCACGTTGTACTGACTTGTACTGTCACTTTCTTTACCTTGTACCCACAAGATTTACACAAGGAACGACAACTCTTTCTCTCTGATATCGTCAGGTCGTTTTTATTCTTACTGCGTATGCATTGTCTCCCTTTAGTACCTTTTATCTTCAATACAGGATCTTCTTTACAGTAGTTTGGAGATTTTTGTAGATATGCTAACTGTTTCTTCGAAAAAACAGCTAAATCTCGCGTTCTTGCGTCGTTTCCCTGTGTAATTTGTCTAAGCACACCGTCATAATAATTCACAAATTTTGCTTTTCTGTACCGTTCTTTCAGGTAGTTTCCAACATCACGAAAAGTTCCAACCTGCTGCCAACACGTTCTTATTGAACAATCGCCTGATAAACCATGACATTTACACTCCATTTTTGTTGTTTTAGCCACAGCCTGTAACAAATTTAAGTACATAAATGAATATGATAATAAAAATTAGACTATGTGTCTCTGTTTATTTTCTGTTATTGTATTACTTCCCAAAACTGCAAACCATTTCACAAAAAATCTTACGATCAAAATATATCGTAAGTCTTAAACATTTCCTAAAAGCTTACGATAAATTTTTGTTGTAAGCTTTTGTGTGAAAAGGACTGCAGAGGAATAAGAGACTAAGAGACGTGTTTGAGCTGCTTGAACATTTCATTCGAGTTTCATGGTTTGACTTTAATTTCTATTTAAATACGGTGCTTTTCAGTAACGGTTGACAAAAAGTGCTTATTTACTTATCTTTTTCGAAATTGCTTTGTTGATGCTACTAGAACAAGACCTGAATTCAGTACCTTCAAGGCAATACGGTCTTTTTTTCATCTACGGTTCTATTTATAACTCCGAGAGCTAATATGTACTGTTCATGGCCTCAGATGTCTTTTCTTTTTTAGAAAGCTCTACATGCGCTGACTATTTTGAATCGAAAATTTTTATTAGTTCATTTTGCACATACTATAACCCACCAAAAAAATGAGGCATTGTTTTCTAACTTTTTTAAGTACCTTACATCTTCAAATGGTTACCAAGTTTAATGAAAAATGCCTTCCACTAACTTATTGGTCAATTCTGTTATAGTTATTATTTTCTATGTTCTAGAAGACTGAGAAGACAATTTTTGCAATAAATAGTTAATATAAATATGTTTTATACAGATCATATGAACATTTTACATGACTATGAAAACTAGAACAGTAATTTAGTAATGATTTATAAGAAAAACATCGTGACATATTTCTATAGTAACGTACCTTCCGACCTGCACCATAATTCTGTAATTGCATGGCTGCATTTCCATCCTTCCCAGAAGTAAAACTTTTCAGGAACTGGTATGTAAACTGGTCTCCAAATCTGACGTTGTCACTACAACCTCCCCATTTCCAGTTGTATCCGCCTGTAAGAAAAAGAAATACACACACATTTTTGTTCATCTTCGAGAGGTTTTTCATTTCAGTTGATGAAATTCATATTGCATCCTATTTTACTATAACATTATTGAAAATAACTGTTCTAGGAAAACTAGAAATAAATATGAAACTACAGTTTATATGCAGCTAAATATCTCGACACATCTAGATAAAGCACAAATGTGTTAATGATAACATTCTCAAACTTAAAATTATCCAAGGCGAACAAACTCATCCAAGTATACAATGATTTGTGGAAGAAATATATTATAATACAGTATCTTTGCCTAAATTTTGACCGTTGTAAGTTTTTAGCTGTTTTTTAGAAAGTGCTGATAAACTTACCAGGTTGTCCATTCCTAGAATTATCACACGTACAGAGAGTTTCCTGTCCTGAACTACACTGCTGTGTCACAACATGCATAATACCTGCAGCATTGATCGACTGGACAAAGGCAGCTTCTCTTGTAGCTGAAATGTAAAGTATAAAGTAAGTTATCATTGTACAATGTGTACGACTGTCTGCAGAAAAATATTCTACATAGAAAATTCTGAAAACAACTGATAAGTAGATAATTGGAGAAAACGATATTATAACGGGTCTCAGATCAGGTAACACCAAAACCCAGTAATGATACGACCATAAACCGTTTTTAGTGCTTAATGTATGGAACCATTATATAATATTGAAAGCACATCATATAATGACAAGTGGACATAATATAACAGTTTTGGCTTTCCATATTAATGTGTTTTGTTTCTTTCACTAGATGTCCATTGTGTCTTTTCATCTTCAGTCTGAACTGTTTTCGAACTGTGTAAGTCTAGTATTGCTAAGTATCAGTTTTTATATAAGCATTAGTAAATTGAATAATGTGGTATTAGTAAACACGTTATGTTTTTATTTTACACATTTTCATTGTTGATGTTTTTGCATTATACGTGAAAAACGCTTTCTTTCAAAAAAAAAAAAAAATAAATAAATAAAACACCAAAGGATGTTAAGTTTCCCCCTGTAACTTTTGTATGATACAGTTGTATGGCTCTGGTATGTATTACTAAACTTTACTGATAGATGGATGGATGGATGGATGGATGTTTAACGCCTAGCGGGTAATCTTTCAACCATATTCAAGACGAGAACATATTAGTATGAAATGAATATATAAATCCTGTTTGTACTAAACCAACACGCTGAGTTGGATTTTTATAGTGAAAGCTCAATGAAGTAACACAGGAAGACATGTCACCCCACTCTGACTCCGAGCCGACCAGTCTTTGCTCTTGCTAATGCTACGTGCTTAGCGGAGAAGCAGCAAGTTCAAACTTTAATGTCTTTGGCTTGATCTGGCTGGGGATCGAACCTACGACCTTCTGCACTCGAGGCGAGCACACTAACCATTACACCACCTAGCCGGTTCCAAATTTTACTGTGTGGAAACAGACCCAGGAAAAATTAATAACAGAATAAGACTTGGACTCGGTTAAGTTATATGGAAAAGTATCCATGTGAAAAGTAGGAGTCTGTATTGTTACGGTTAGTAATGTTTTGTAATATACCCTTGTTTGTTCTATAAAATCGAAACACGAAACATTAAAGTGGAAGATGAGTGAAACGCAGAAAAAGAATAAAATATTACAAGTTAAAACAAACAAACAAACAGGTAAACAAAAAACCTTTTTATGGGTTTTCAGTGGTAACTTTCAATCCTGGATACAAATACAGCACCAAACATTAGAAAAACTTCCATGTACATGTTTCAGTATATAGAACCGTTTGTCTGTTTGTTAAAATTGCCTACATTTCTATCATAACGATTAAATCAAGCAGATCATTCAAAGCATCCTTCATATACTGATGTTTGTCTATAAATTATGTTATGCAAAGCTACATGAATGCAAAACTTGTCTTTTTTTACCATGATTGTTTTCATAATCACATTTTACCTTAGAGTCCAAAGAAAGATCATTTATTTTTTAAAGCTTATTTACCTGTAAATTTCAATTTTATCCAAGAAAAAATGTAGTATTATTCAGTTCTTCGGAGTACTATACCCAAATATAAACATTTGATTAATGTCCTTAGGGTTACAATAATTTGTCATGTTTGTCATCGAAAGATGACACATTTCTAGAGAAATGTTCTACCTGTTATTTTCCTTCCATTTCTTCGTCTTTCTGGGCAGTTTTAAATGAAATTTAAAATGGCTTTTGGATTAAAAATAGGTTGCTGTTACAGCATTATTGTTTTCTGGTGTTTTATTATTCTGAAATCCTCAGCACAGCAATGGACAACACCAACATTCGATTTACCGGTGTATGGAATTTACCATAGCAACATTCCTACTGGTAAGATATCTTGGTTTTATTTTACTTTCATTCATATTTTGTGACGTATAATAGTAAGTATTGTATTAATTGTTATATGTACCTGTATTTCAGCCCTTTCACGTATATATTTTGAAATGAAAAGAAATATGGATGTACATAAACACAGTGGACTACTCTACAACGTCTTTAGGCCATATTGGAGCTACACTATACGTAATGCGTCACACATAATCGTAACCTTGTTGGTTACATATTAACAGTGAAACCTGAGGACATAAATATTGTCATTTGTTCTAAAATCTAAAATTTTGACATGTTCACCTATGTTTTCATTAAACTTCGTGTTATTCCATTTTCGTTTATTTTTCTTCAGTGCCAAAAAAAAAATTCGTAATGTTTGATTAAATAACTTCATGGTTACCGACTTTATATACTTGGCAACGCGATCAGTGCTCTATATGGTGCATAGCATGGTTGCCCTTCTGGAGCAACTGATGCCAGTCTCATTTTTTATGGGAGTTTGTATTGTTTTTAGCTTTGGATCCTTCTTTTTGCTTTGGATATGGTTTAAGATCTTCGGTCTCTTCTCGTTCACTGTAATTCAAAATCACTGATATCAATTTACTGCGTACGAAGCGCTTTTCTAGATTAACCTGCATCAGGTGCGCTCATGCCAAAAAATATCAAAACATTTGGAGCACAAAAAAAAGATACTAAGAGAATTAAAGACGTAAGTTACTAAGCACTGAACTGACATGTCACATGATCAAAGTTAAATTCATGCATTAAAATCCGATTTTGTCTCCTAGGTTACACAGAACCTGTAAGCGATGATGTCTATTGGAACAATTTAGCCAGAGCCTTCCAACAACATCCAGATGCAATTATATATGGAATTGAAGAAAGCAAGGAAAGATTAGATTATGAGCAACATATGTTCCGGGACCAGTATGGTCGGCAATTTCTATGGGATCCTAACTTCGGTGCTATTCCTGTAATCCAACAAAATCCTGCAGAGAAAATTATACAGGCCGTTCCTATTATGGTCTTCGACACCCTCACAGGATACAATGCTGGTCACAGTAATAGGGAAAAAGTTAGATTTCTTATTCCACATAGAGGTTATCAAATAAGACAACGTAATGTTGAGTGTGATCCACAGATGAAGCCAATGTTGTCTTTTGACGATGGTGGAGGTAAATTGAACTTTATAAATATTAATTTACATAAGAACACGCAGGTAAATTCATATTTGCATAGATGCAATTGGTTCGTATACGGTCATTAAAATGTTCTTCTGACTTCTTTTAGTAGTCGTTAGGGCTTACAGTAAGGAAATGTTACTGGACTACAACAGATAAAAGATTGTAGCATTAATTACAAAGGAGATAATTACATCTATAAAACCCTATAAGCGAATATGGTGCCATTTCAACAGTTCACTTTTTTATGGTGTGTTCAATGGGATGGTCTTACATACAAGTATATATACACACACACAAAGAATCTCAAGAACTACACGTGTATTTACATTTATAAAACCAATACTAATAATGGTTTAGGAAAGTAGAAAGAGTGAACCTCCTAAAATATTTTTCTCCCAAAAAGCAATAACTAGATAATTTTAAAATTGGAAAATTTTGAATTTATTTTTTTTGCAGAGAGAATAGACCCCTGCACTGGGAAATCCAAGCACAAAGCAGAGTTTGGATTAACAGCCACTTCCGGTATGTCGGATGTTTTGTGTATGTTTTGTCAGCACATCAAGAATTTACAGTGTATCTGGCAGTTTTGTTCTCATCCTGAAGGAGTCTATAAGATCAAAGTTAGTGATAGTAAAGGCTGACATATAAACTTTGTGTATTCGCCTTTTTGAAATTTAATGAACGCTTATACGTGTTTACAAATGCATATATATTTGTATCAATTAATCATGAATTGTTTGGCTAACGAATACAACACTAGACACATAAGCAACTTTGTAAACGTGAATACGCGTACTAATTTATACTCCGAATACTTTCTGCCCTCTACGATAAAATTGTGGAATAATCTTTGATCAGAACATACGGTACTATGAATCAATATGCAATATTCAAACGACAAATTAGATCACATAACAATAAAATACCGATCTATTATTACGTTGGCTGTAGATTAGGTCAAATCCTACACATGCGATTACGTATTAATTTAGTATACAATATACCAATTTATGAGCATGCAAATGTGACATAACATGTATTGTATTTCTGTCAAGGAAACGGAATTATAGAAGCTCTGGCTTGTTTCCGAATCCTTTATTGTATCTTGCTCTATTTGTATTTCACTTGTTGGTGTTCACAAATAAAATATGTTTAAAATAAGAGACTTACATTAGTAGTATATAAGAACAGTTCAAGTCGCATTTCTGAGGTGGTTTACGTGGTGGACCTCCGGAAGTAACGTCATCGGAAGTTGTATGCTGCGCATGCACAACCGCATACTTTATCGCAAGAGGACACCGGAATACCCGGTGAGAAAGCTCGACCGTCTGGCAATTCTTCTCAGTTACGGTTGGGGTAGAGCACACCTCGCTCCGAGCAAGGAAGTATAATAATACTTCCATGCTCCGAGCAAGGGTTCGAAAACAAAACCCCTGTGTTGACATGGTCGTGATTTATAGTAAGATACGACTGCATCCAGACCCTAGAAAGTGGAACTAAGATATGAACGTGGTAATATGATAAAATAGAATAAGATTGCTGAAGTTCCTAAATCATATATCCAGAGGACAAGGCAAGACTGCATTCAATAAAGAATCAATAACGAGGAGGCAAACAGACACAACAACACAAATAACTGTAGCTAGGACAATACGAACTCCCTTGAGTGACATCAGGTGCTCCGGAAGGGTAAGCATGTCCAGCTACACATGTGTCAGCCGTCGCATTGCTCTGTGTGTAAAGGCAGAAAAAAGTCGCAAAGAAGTTATGGTGGTCGATAACGACTGAGATACAGGGAATATTCATCCGTTACACGGACTCCCGTAATGGTTAACCAGCTCATGATGGCGATCATAAAATTTCTGAAGTGCATGGTGAAATTAATTTAGCTTGACAAGTCTCTGACACAATCCATAGAGTAGCGGATTAACTGAACTGCGAAATGTTAACTCCATACGCCGACGATTTTGCTACTCAGAAAAGGAAAGATCACAATCTAAATATCTTAATCATCACACTTGTCGTGCAGTTTTGTTTCTAATCGTTCTCTGTTGTCTATGAAAAGTGAATAAATCGAAATAATATGCACACATAGATGTATCTGGGGTGTCAAGCTCACTGGGATAGATGAGATACAAGTAGTCATTAACATAACTATTGTTAAGTGATCAAACATCATCTATATATCGGAAGCTGAAATTAAGACTGAGTTAGGTTTTACCCTTTTTTTCTTCATCAACCCCTGAATGTGACTACTACGGTAACTTTAATCTAGATGAGGGTATCCATGGAAGACCCAGGCAGTGGGTGGCACATGCAAAATTTTGTTTTGGAAAAAATATCATCCATTTGAGATCACAAACTTGTGTTTTCTAAAAAAATGAATATTGGTTTGTAATTTACTACAATGGTTAGAGT
>JAOXYJ010203976.1:0-10385 GCA_028566555.1 Lithophaga nigra
TGATATAATCTTAACAAGAATGAGAATGCACCCAGACACGGGACTAGTTGCATGCGTATACTTTCGTCTAGAAGTGTAAACCAGTGCTTTCATCGTACGAATGGAGAATGCAAATATTATTTCACAATTGATTTTTTAAAAAGTACGTTATTGCATTATGGTATTATTTTTTTGTATCAATAAATACTCTTAACTGTAAGATATAATGTGTGAACCACAGAAATCAGTTACAGTAGCCAGCACGACAGCAAAATCTATCTGTCAAAATGTTCAAAATGTCGCCAGGCAGCGACTAGAAAGACAGTTGTCTTTAAAAATGCACGAAAAAGTCCGAAAAAGAATTGCCAAATCCAGCTAAGGATACCTACGAACTATGTAAGATAAACCTTAGTTTTATAGAACATTTGCTTACTTTAATCCGTTTAAGATAATTCATACTGTGCAAATGAAACACAACTTTTTCATTCTTTTATAATTTCACATGAAGTAATACAAGCAGAGAGAGATAAAATAAGACTCTGAACCTTTCGACCGCCAAGTTGATCTTTCTCAACGACATTTTATTTACATTATTGTTTACTCTGTAATTACATAAAAATACTGGTTTTCTAAATCTATTAATTTTGATCTAAAGTACAAGGAAGCGTAGTATACCGAAATTCCAGATTCATAAATCGTTTGGAATACACATAAAAATGGATTTGCTCCCCTTCCCCTAGATATGTTAACACATATTTTGTACTAGACTTTCCCGTTTCTGAAAAAACGTTTGTCATGAAAGAAAGATTGAGGGTGTGCAGGATAAATTATATTCAGAGCTCATTCTGTCGTAATATCTTTGACTATCTGTTGTCAAGTGCACTTTTCATGGCAAATCTTGCCTCTTTTTGGGGTGACCCGGGATATGAAAATTTTAAATCCATACAGAACATAATAGTATTGCTCCGGAAAGGTTGATCTTTTTGGTTTTTTGGCACGATATGTGCTTTTGGAACGTTTAATAATTGTTTCGTTTTTGATGTAATGAAGATAATTGATTGATTGAATGATGTCTTTACGCCACTTTCAGCAATTTTTCAGCTATATCACGGCGTCCAGTTTTTACTGGGGGGGGGGAGGAAGCCGGTATTGACACGCCGATATCTCAGTAGTAGATGTGAAGAACTACCTAGACCACTCGGCCACCGATGTGACGATGATAATAATTAAGCACTGGAGAAGACCGGTTCCTTGGTCGAAAGCTAAAAATATTACTTTAGTGTTACTATAGATTTATTACACGAATATTTTCGAATTTTGTCCATAGCAGAATATTATATTGCACAAGCTCACAATCACACTTTTATTGTATAGCACCACTTAAAAAACAATGCCAGAAAAGCTTCTTTTCCTCTTTGATGACGTCATGATTTTGAAGTGATACTGTACTAGTACAGTATCGTAAAATACTCTCAAGTTTGGTTACATTACTTTGCTGTATGTATATATGATTAATACCTGATGGAATATTGCAATTTGCATTAGCTGGCCAATCACAAGCATTAATATTTCTATTCCAATGAAGTCCTGATTGGCATTTCATTCGGTGAGCAACTCCATTGGCACACTGTATGTAGGAAGAACAGTCGGACTCGTCTGGCAAAAATCCATCTACTATCAAACTACAGTCTGAAACACAATTATCCACACTAAATATATCATTAACCCATAGTTTATGCAATGAAAAATGTTCATTTAAAATGTGATCGCATATTATATTTTCGGTATTGTGTAACTTAGATGTTTATTTAAACGGTGTCAATCGAAAGTTTTTTTCCTTGTTTTATAATAAAAAAAAGATCAGAAAGCAGAATCAAAGGAAAAACTGATGCTTCAGCCCTTTTTTTTTGTTGGTTTACGAATCTGCCGACCCGGTTTGAGGTACGTGTAGAAACAAACAGAATGAATTTCTGATTTTGTTTCTTTCTGCCGGTATTAAATGTTGTTTCTCAGTTTGAAAATAAAAATAAATTGTTGAAAAAATACATGATGCCCACTGCTATAATTAACGTACAAAATTTACTCGTGACTAATTCAATTTTCCTGGACCTCCTATCCTAGCTGTTTGAATGAAAAGTTAATGAAGCAACAAATAAAGAAACGATTTTCAGACTTTTAATCCTACATAGTGAATTTAATATTTTTGCAAATATATGATAATATCCAGAAAGGGCAAATCTCTCACTGTTTATTCGACATCATCATATTAATCTATACAATCGTAAACATTTACGTAAGAAATACATTCAATGCTTTCTATTGAGACTAGAATAAAGCAATTATGGATAAAATTTTTGCCATTAGATAATATGAATACATTTCGTTATAAGATAATAATTTTGAAGCAATGATTGATATTCATCTTATAAAACGTCAACCCAAGATTTTCGTTTCAATGTTCTCTTTTCTACAAATATAAACCGTTCTGTCTTTTCTGGAGTTACAGTGTCAAAAATCAAGAAACAGGTCATAAAGTTTAATATGTAACCACTTTGCCCTTCCAGTTCAATGTCTTTTCTTTGACAACCATTGTGGACCTACATATACTCCTGTAAATGTTTTATGGAAACCGTGTTGCCAGAAGAAAAAGTAAGTTGTCGGATTTCTCGTATATATCTTATTAGCATGCAATTATTAGCCGTAATAAATGACAATAAATAACATAAAATGATGTATGCACAATATCGCAGCATACAGCTATTAGAAGTATGAATGAACTTTCACTTTAATTCAGAGATACTTTTTATCCATAGTTTATTTGAAGGATGTAGTATTATTAAATATCTATTTAAGAAGTTGTACAAATTTTAAAGGAAATTCTTCCCCCTTTATTTTACTGTTGAATTATCTGCTATCTATAATTTTTTATTCTTTATAATAAGCATCAGCTGTTAGTTTGAACTTTTAAGCATGTAAAGTTTGTTTTTTCGTATCATTTGTATTTGTCTGACAGTTATACACTAGAAAATATGCAGTAGCTTAATTTTTAGAAAAATTTTCAATATCCGATAAAATGAAACCTATAGTTTAAGTTGGACTAACTGATATTTCTATTTCTTGCATTTTCACCTTTTGAAAATAATTGTACGCTATGATTCCGTCTTAATCTTTCTATTAAGAGAAATTGAGTGCTCTGTAAAATCTTAAAATTTGATACATATGACAAATATATTAACTTACCTGCGCTGTCATCATCTTCAGTACTATCATCTTCTGCTCCCTCGAAACATTTAACTTTATGTGGAAAATCGCACACCTTATTCAACTGATCCCAATGAAGTCCAGTTCCGCAAAATTCTATTGAAGTACGCTCTGTGTCATCGTGGCAGACGTAGTAAGCAGTGCAATCAGTCGGATGTGCATAAAAACCGCTGTCCTTCCCAACACAGAAATCTAATGAAAAATTGAACAAAATCACAACCTAGCTGGACGGTAGTTTATTAGCTAATAGGTAATGTTTAATCTATCTTTAAAATGACCTTACCCAGCAACGTTATGTTTCAAGAACATGAACACTTAATGAGACCGATATTAATAAAGAATCATAAATGATTGAATTATCTGTTAGATGGTTTTTTTAAGTCACCTTCAAACGTTTCACTTTCATATAAATCAATCAGCGGATTTTATTTTATTTTTTTCACATTTTTTGTATCTTGCAAATATAAACCTGATGATTTTCTTCTATTTCAGAGATTTTCAGGTTTAACTTGTATTACGTCTCGGTCTTGCGATTGGTTTAACAGTTGTGATTTTCATTTGTTCAGTATGTTAGAATTTTGTTTTCGTTCAGTTAAGTATAGATGAGTATAGTTTATTCCAAACCATTAGTAAGTAAATTCTTGTAGATATGCTGTAAGCTTATTGCTTAAGAAAGTAAAAACTAAGTTTGACAGAATGCACTCCGGTCTGACAGTAGTTCTGTTGAAAATTACATTATAAGGCTTAAGTATATAAAACAATATAAACAAGGAATATAAAATGGGTAATAGGATATCCTGCTCTAAATGTAGATCGTAAAGGGTGAGTTCTGACCGATGCGTAACGAAAGTAATATTCTACCGCAAAGCGGCTGTAAAAGTCATAAACTGGTTTTCAAATATTGCACGTTTTCATCTTTTCATCAAATGAACAGAAACTATTAATTGCTTTTACAAATTAACAAGCCAATTGTATGACAAATTATGACACCTTTCAAACATCGAAGACTTGCAAAAGGTCTGGATTGTAGAAACATTATTAATGTTGAACTCTTCTAAGAAAAGGAAAAATGATACGTCCATATATTTTTTCACAGTGTTATTATAAAAATAATTCTAAATGTACTAAGATTTTCTGCTTAAACAATTTCTTACATACAAAGACATCTTTCCATTCAATTTTAAAGTTTCTCCCATGTGAAATAAATAGGCCTCAAAACGCACTTTAAATTCTTCTCTTTTTTTGCTTATATAATACAAACCTGTATCTGTGTTCGGTGGTACTGAAAAAAGGAAAATTACTACCGTTGAAATATTTGTATTAAAGATAAGATGTATATATATTACAGATATTGAATCTGATTTAAACAAACTGTTAAAAATGAAAAACAAAATAATTAATATTGTTTTTGTAAAAATAATTAAATCACGAAATCTATTCATTTTTTTCTGGTGGAAGCTATCGGTGATAAACGGGAGGCATTCGCTATCTGAATATTTCATTATATCAAGTAAATTATCCAAACATACAACTTTTATCACAATGCATGAAAATCTTTATATTTCACATGGAAGTTTCGTTGAAAATCGAACTAACTAGTATATGCCGCATCTTTTATCTTTATCTTTTATTATGTGTAATGAATTATGCTTTTATTTACTTTTTAATATGTTTTTAAAATTTTTGTAATCAGTATGTCAAAATAATACAGTCTATTGTAAATATTTTACTTTGCTTGGTTTCATTCAGTATATCTTTGCTTATTCATATATATCCCAATAAAAACAAATCACGATTGTAATTGGTAGTGAGAGTTAAGGGAATAGCTAATCCATTTTTTCTGAATTGGAATGAAATACAGAGCTGATATCGTGCCATATGTATTCGTTAAACATTTTTTTAAAAGGCAAATAAAACTCTTGGACTAAAACCGAAAAAAAAAGTTTTTATCTTCTCCTGTCAATATATGTATATGTATTTGTTCGAAATTCAGCTTGACTACATGTATGCAGTGGTTATTTTCTAGATACATACTCATTTTAAGCTCAGAACGATTCATTTTTGCCAGTGTGGTACTTACATATACATTCTTCAAGTTTGCAATGTTGACTTCTTTCACTATCACCAGGACATTGTTCACCGTTATGCTCGGGTACTGGATTAGTGCATTTTCGGTATGAAACCTGATTTCCATTACCGCAAGTAGCTGAGCAATCTGACCAGTCACCCCATTCCGTCCACCCACCATCGACTGCAAAGAAGGCATGCATTAAGGTTCCTGCTTTTTAGTTCATGAGAAACTAAAAAATAATCTTCCTGGTAATTCAAGATATATCAACATTTGTTTTTGGTCGAGGTATACTTAACAATGTCGAAACAACCATATGTGAGAAGATAAGTTTTACATAAGAGTTGGTCTGTTGTAGTTTACAGTTACTTTCAACAATTTTTCAGCTATATCATGACAACCAGACTTACTGAGGACGAGAGTCCGCAGTTTTCTAGCTGATCCGGTGAAAATCCAGACCTTGGGAAAGTGTCTGGATACTTTAACACTTGAGACGGGGCAAGCAGGACTAGAATTCGCACAGTGGTGTTAGGCTTGTGGTTATGAGTCAGGGACCTTAACACTCGGCTTACCCAGTCACCATGAACAGAAGGTGGTAATCTCGTATATGCTTAATTAAATTAGACGTGCAAATATCAAATTGGCATTTATTTTTTATTTACCAGATTCAGAATCTTCCACGTTTTCTTGTCTTGCGTTAGATCAAGACGCTTTGGTACACTTTTATTTAGGTAGTGTTGGTATTAGTTGGCCTTTTGTCAAACCTAGTATTAGACTTTCTAATGTATACATTTATCATATACTGCAACGTTTTAAATTTTCCTCGGAATATGTATTCCAAATGCAGGTATTTAGTATGCTGGAATCGTTCAACAAAATAAAAACAGTCAAAGAAAGCTACTAATTTCTATGCAAAGAAAAAAGTATTTCATATGCTATCTTTACGTAAATGTCAACATATGACTTACGTGAACGACAGTGTTCTCCGTAATAATTTCCGGCACAGTTGCAAGTGAAAGAAGTCAATCCGTCTATGCAAGTTCCTCCATTGAAACAAATTACGTTTACACAATAGTCTATGTCTGTAATAAAAATACCATAAAATTACATAATTTCCACAATTATTCTGTTATTCTGTAAGTAGTCTGATCAAATTTATTTTTACTCACAATTCTCCTGTGTTTACAGGGACGAAGACAAATATAGAAACGCGAAAAATACCGTTCTAAAATTTGACCAGCATACCGCCGTTTCTGTTTTAAATTCATAAGTACTGGTAGAACCCAAACATTTGGACGACAATGTAGAAAAACCAAAAATACTGAAATCAAAATTGCACCAAAAATGTCCTAAATAGAAATGCCAAAATCCAGCTAAATTTCGATTGAGACAAGGACAAAGAAACAAATATCAAAGACACAAGAAGAAGAGCTTAAAACGGAGATGAACAACAAGGACCCCACCAAGAACATGGGATGCACTCAGGTGGTCCGGAGTAGTGAGAAGTGCCTGCCTCTTATCAGATAGCCGTTTTCCCCATTGTCAGGTCCGGGAAAATGTCATGTTCGAGGAAGGACGAAACTATGACCCAGGAAAAAAAATTCGATTTCATTTGGGAAACGGATATTCCATAACGATAAACAGTTCATGGTGACGGTCATAGAATTTTAAACAAGGTAAAAAGAGAAAAAAAAGTTCTTAAATTGCATTCTAGGTGGAGTTTTCTTTACTACAGAATATTTGAATAAAAGCCTCAGATAGTGGTCAGTATGCCTTGGGAATGATCATAGAAATACTGAATGCTTGAATACCACGATATTGTAAGAAACGGGTAAAATAATAAATAAAAAAAAATTTCAAACAAAATATAGTACTTTAACGAAAAAAATCCATCCTAAGATGAAGTATTTTTAAAAATAGGATAATATACATGTATTTGTATAACATTGATTGTCTTTATATCTGTCTCAATCGTCTCAAACTTTTTATAGTAAATTTCAAATGTTTCAAATATCGCTTTCATGCATAAAGTATCATTTCACCAAATAAGACACTTATGGGCCATATGCGCATCATTTATTATCTAACCGGTGTAGTCATTTAACGTGAAACACTTCTCGATAACGTTTCATAACAATTGTCTTACCGGTACATGTAAATCCGTCTCCACTGAATCCTATATCACATGCACAGGAATAGCTGCCGTCTGTGTTGATACATGCTGCATTGGCGTCACAAGGACTAGTGGAACATTCGTCAATATCTGTAAAAAACATATTGCAGTAAAGAAGTCTAACTGGCAATTACTTACTGCTATTCCTAACTTTAATTTCCAAACTAAGGAATCCCAACAGATAAAGTATCGGTGTTTTACGTTAAACTATATATCTGTAATTTATTTTTATGTTATTTTGTCCAAAAAATTTTGTGTCTAGAAACAACCTCAACAAATTGATCTTACCAACACATGCAAATCCATTTCCACTGTATCCGTTATTACAAGAACAGGAGAAGCTACCATACGAATTGGTACATTCTGCATTCTTGTCACAAGGACTGCTTGAACATTCGTCAATATCTGAAATAAATATAAATATAGATAAGTGATTTTCCGATTTCTAATATAGTTCTTAATTCTTTATTTTGTAGATCATAAGACAAGATCAGCATAAATTAAAATATTTTAACCTAAATGTTAGAAAGAATTAATAATACATGTAGTTTTTACAATATGTTGTAAAGGAGTCATTTTTAACAGAAATTTTAAGGGACACTGTTAGTAGCACTGAAAAGAAAATATATGACAATACTAACGAAATTAAAGATAGACAAGGATACCAATTTCCTGAATTGTTTAGACCATGACCATATAAAATAAATCGAGTAATACAAATATGAATAAAATAATTACCACAACATTCGACAAAATGAACCCCATTTAAAATCGAGGTTAACTCAGGTCCTACGTAAAGCTGACCTTGGAAGTGGTGAACATAAGGTGATTTAATCTATATTTTGTTGTTCTATTCTATTGCATCGAAAACAGAAACAATAATTTACACGTGCATTTGTTTTATAATATTCAAAACCTTCCTGTTCATGTTGGATCAATACGAACCGAAGAAAAAATATGTAATTTCAGTTATTTCAATAATTTTTTTTTTCCATTTTCTATTCATCTCCAATAAATTTCATTAGTACCATTCCACTCGGTAATAATGGCCCAGCTAATGCTAAAAGTATTAGAAATATGCATTTATGCATTTGCATAACTGCAAGATAGAAATCCTTTCGTCCATGTATGGAGTTGTTCGCAAGATCTGACACAGAAGAATTACACATGCAGACACTTTTGCATCATGCCTGCTAGGTGTCTGTAAACAAACGAATACCATGTTCTCTCTCGTTACAACCAGTTACAAGTAGCGTTTTAGTAACGCGTCGCTTAAGTTATACTATAAAGCTAATTGAACTCAGTATTTGAGTAATAGCATTTCAGCTACTGCAGCATATATATCTAAAAACCCTTTCTTTTAACTTTATTTTTATCATCGAGTTTTGCTTGTGTCATATATACTACTGGAACATGGGTAACAAACCAAAAACACAAACATTTGATCAGAATATCCGTTTGCTACTATCAGTAATCGGGATTGCTGTGCACCGATTGCTAAAGTTTCTGTATAATTTTTTTAAAGTGAATGTGTTTCTGAAAAGTAGCGTGTAAACTGGTTTAGAAATACATTACTAACAGCTCAGAAAAATTCTTTCGGATGGATGTGCTCTCACTGCCAAATTTATGTAATAGTTTTTAAATGTTTTGTTTTAATAATTTTGATTGCATCCTTGTAAGTACTATTCAATTATATACCTCATAAAGTAGTTAAAATCTCTTTTATTTTTTTTTATTTTCGTTTATGTTTTGACAAAGGCCAGGACAAGGTCAAAGCAGCCACATGTTAAAATATTGGTTATGTGATCAAGTGATGTTTCCAGTTTTTCTACGGTGTACCCATGAATATCAAATACTTCTGAAACATCAGCGACGTTGAATGTTTTGTGCTGTTTATATATATTTATAATTTTTTCTTATTCGTTATTTTAATTGCAGCCCACCAAATTAGTTAAAGCCTTACATAAACCTTTGCTTGAAAATGTAAAGCTATGCTCTACTTCCGGTGTAGTAGAGATTCAATTTTTTTTCATGGACAAGCATCCGGTTCTCAGGACAATTAAGCCATGGGATAAAGTTGAATTTAACAGAGAATGCAGTCGGGGAATTTTCCAGAGAATGTCCTAAGAAAATTTTGTCCATTGTCCCAGGATCACGTTAAAGAACTATATGTACACGTACAAGAAACTTTCCTTGACCGAAGAACCATAAAAGCAGAGAAATCTCTGCCATCAAGTTCAAGTTTATAAAAAGCAGTTCAAACCTCTGGTTTTTTTAATATATATATATATATTAGAACTGATCTGAACTGTCCTTATTACTAGAGAAAAATTATATGTATCTTGTGACATAATTCTGTCTTGATTATTCAAAAGATACAGTTCTGCTAGAGGATGTTGAAAATTAAACGGCATCAATTCAATCATCGAAGCGAGATACAAAGTGCGCCTCGTTTTATCGGCACCTTTTGGACCACGCTAACTACGCGAGGGCGACGATAAAACGAGGGAGCATATTATATAGAAATTATGTAAATTTGTAAAAGTGGACCTTGAAAATATGTGGCAATAAGTGAGGGACAGCCACTAAAGAGAAACAATAAAACGAGTGGGCAATGTATGTACATCAAAAATGGAAACATCTGAACCCATAAACTACAAATAAGATCCTAATGCCACACTATATGTAAATTAAATTGTAATTGGACGACACTTGAGATTTGCTACCATTACTTCCGTGATTGCTATTGGATAACTAAGCGCAAACATTACTACGACTGATTTAGAAGTCAAATATTTGATCAATACTTGGGTTTGAATACACATAACAGTATCTGATGTCCTCAAATATTAAAATTATTTTAATAAAACGGTTGAGAAAACATCTTTTGAAGCTATGTGTACT
>JAOXYJ010204195.1:0-10383 GCA_028566555.1 Lithophaga nigra
TAATTTGCTTTTGGCAAAAGTTTGGAAAAATTGAAAAAATTTCCGAAAAAATAAAACCCAATTTTGATTTTCATAAACTTTATTACTTATTTTTTTTCTTGCAATATGTGGCAAGACAAATCAAAAGGGTATCCTGACTTCCGTGGTTTGCAATAATTTGAATTATTATTTAAGTGTTTATATGAAAAAAGTATCGAATAGTCGAAAGTTAAAATTTGTTATTGGTAAATCCTCCTGTGGATGTGTTCGATGAAGCAAAGTACAGGACCACTCTACCAAACGTAAAGATGAAACAACACTTTGAAAAAAAGTTGATGCCTTTCCTGCTGAAAAGGTACTGAAAAGCAGATCAACTGTATCAAATATGACCGTTCTCCTTTTAACATAAGCCATCAAGTAGTTGTTATAGCTCTTGTTGTCAAATCCAATATTGTAGTTATGAATTTTTATTTTGCCCCAGTCCATCTTTCTACTGGCCATGGTCTTATCTGTTTCTCAGGACTTCTGAGTTGTTTATTCTGGTATTGGTCTCTTTAAAACTTTTCTTGTAATCTTGTTTGAATCTTGGGAGACATCTGAAGTTGACTGAATATCTTTCCAAATACTCATCTCTTGTCCAGACTTAAGAGTGAATGAAGAGACGTCAGAAGTTGATTGAATATTTTTCAAATCCCCATGTCATGTGCGGACTTGTGAATTATGGAGAGACATGTTAAGTTCACTGAATATCTTTCAAATCCTCAATCTCTTGTCCGGAATTACGAGTTATGGATTCTGCCATTAGTAGCTTGGGGTTAAGGTCATTGGTGTTGCTTTCTTGCTGATAGATAACTAGCCTATCACTGCGTTCGCGCCTGACATTTGATCATACACATTTACCAATTTACAGCTGCCTATTAATGAGTATGCCTTGATACCTATAGGATACTTATGTTCGTAATTATTACTGTCAGAATTCTTTGATAACCAATATCATAATAAATATTTGCTTTAATGAAGAAATTTTTTACCTTCTTTTGTGGTACTGGCTTAAGTCCATTTTACGAAAAGTTCGCTATCCATCTTGACAATATGTAAACACAGTGTGTAATAATTTTAACCAATCTTCCGCATTCCCCTGTCTACTACCTCACTCTTTAATGATCTTGCATTCCAAAATAAGCTTGGTCTCCAAACAACTTTGTAGAAATATAGATTTACGCTAGTCTTAATTAATTTTGTTAAAACAATATGTTACTTTTCTGGTATCACTTAATACAAACCAAAATTTGTTGTTTATGAGATTTAACATGGGAAAGGGAGGTAATTATTCTGTTGGGAATTTATATTAAGTTCCTGTAGAATGGTGCAATGTTTTCTTGTGGGCGAAATTTTTAAAATGTATTTCAAAGTTTAAACTGTCGAAATCAATGATATTTTCTAAATGAAGAAACACATTTTTTGAGTTCCAATTTTTGACACTGGAAGACAGTTTTACCCTCCTGAAAAAGTAAGCCCAATTTTGTACCTATTTTTTAAGAAATCCTAGGTAGGAACAATTTTCTTACGAAAAAGCATAGGAAAAATTGCTGCTTTAAAACTTTGAAAAATATATTATAAAACCACAGTAGAGGCAGTTGTTAAATCGACTAATGAAATAGTTTTTGTAAATGAATAGCTTTAAATGGTTCAATTCAACAGCATTTCTGTGACCGTTACTAAAGTACCGCTGAAATGTTCACTAATATATAGTCGGCTTTTCATACTTTTTTCTATTAGATTGCTCTACCGCTCTCTTTTAAAAAATGTAATGTTCTTTAATTGTCTTTCATATTTAAATATTTCCGTTCGGAAAAAGAAACGTACAATATGTAATGCTAATAATTTCAAATATATAGGTCAAACACCAACACGATGAACATATTTATTCTCTTTACAAAGTGGGAAACGACAACTCTATTGAAATCAAACCAATTAAAAATTGATGTATCTTTGTAAACCTAAACCAACAGTTATTAACTATGTACCTCTGGGGAAACATTTAATGTTGGCTAGTATTTTTCATCATCGGTAATCGTTGATATATCTATTACATTTATTTCTAACATGTTTATGAAGTTTGACACATGACACAAAGAACAAATATTAGATACCAACCAGAGATCAAAACTCATGGATATATGAATCAAACAGCAGAAAAGGAAAACTTACCATAGGAAAATCAAACGGGGAAAAAAGGGAAATTTACCATAGGGAAATCAAACAGCAAAAAAGGGAAACTTACCACAGGGAAATCAAACAGCAAAAGATGGGAACTTACCAAAGGAAAACCAAACATCAAAAAGGGAAACTTGCCAAAGGGAAATTAAGTCATTTCTTTTGTCATAGTTGTATGATTATAGGAGGCCATTTTTGTCAATGCTTAGGTAGCTAAATATCTAAGTAGGCAGTAGACTTCGTTGTTTCTGTTGTGTTCTTAATTACATGTTCATTTAGATCAAGTTAGGAGCAGATTAACGACGTAGAACCTGTTCATAGCTTGCTGTCCTATACAAAGTAATAGTTTCATTGTGATAATCTTAGGTAAATTTTTAGAAAATCAAAAGCAACATACTTATTTTTGTTTTGCCAATATTTTATTTTAAAATCAACTTATCTATAAATGCCGAGAATAAGTTTGTACTTACCTTAAAATATGAGTTAAAACTTATTACTGAGGGCCTTACAATGGGGCCAAGATGAGGAAAAATAAGAGAAATGCTGTTGCTGAGGCAAACTACTGAATAACTCCACTAAAAAATAAACATGAACCAACTTCGAAAAAATTAACTAATTTGCAATAAATTGATATATTTTCTACTTCTTAAGTATTTACATTACCGTAGAGATATCGAAAGGCAGATCAAGTGTATAAAATATAACCTTCATCTTCTAAACATCAGCCAACAACTGGCTGTTAGGATTTATGGTGTCCAATCCTTAGTTTTCAATGTTGTGCTTGTTTTTCACTGTTGTTTGTCTTAGTATATTTCTCGGAGGTCACGGTTTTGTCCGTTTTTTCCGGAATAACGAGCCATTTATAATGGGAATGGCCAAAAGACAACGGAGTTCCATAGGAAGCCTCGGGTCTCTACGAAGTTTGTTTTTGAGTTTCGATTGTGAACTGCTTCCGTCAGCTGTTTAAAGGAATATAATAGTCACAAGAAACAATGGTTAGGGGTTGATAGAAAGAAACAACGTTGTGGCTAAAGATCTAAATATTTTGCTATAATCTATGGCAACAGAAGAAAAACTAGCACATTTTTATGCTAGTTTTAATCATAATCCGTTATGCAACAGCATATGGTCTGTCAGAATAGGTCATGAACAGAGTTTATCGTAAAATTGACCGGAGGTCATTTGAATCCCAAAATATTTTATACAAAGCCTTACAAGAAGTCTGCGGAAGAAGTAATAGCAAAATATTATGGCTTTCCTTCCCACCGGACTAGCGAACTATATTCGAGCATGCGTTGTTAAGGTCATAACTAAAATGTACTACGACACTAACATTTATGCTACATTAAATGTTCTCTTAGACAAATAAGGAGGTGTAATGTTATAGTACCTAACTGACCAACTTTTAGTTTTGGTGTGTTGTAGTTTTATTTCATCAGCTCGGAGAACTTAAATTAGAAGTTATTGATCTTTATGACTTTAAAGGTCAAAGGTCGAGATGGTTAATGTCTCAGACTTTGTTTTCATCTCTACGTAAAAAGGTCGCTTCTTTCAAATGCGTATATGAAAAAACTCCCTGCCAAACCAAAAATCATTACAGCTGCTTTCCAGAAAATTAGAAGACACTAACGCAAGAATCAACAACGGAAGTTTGCACAGACAGACAGACAAGTCCATGGTCAACAGAAAAATGGAATTAATGCAAGCAAAACTAGATAACAAACAGACAGGACCATGGTCAACAGAAAAATGGAGTTCATACAAGCAAACGTCAACAGAAATATGAACCAATACAAATAAAACTAGATAACAAACACTGCACTAACAACTAAAACTTGGACAATGTGAGCCCCACTATAAGCGAGATGAACTCAGGAGCTGTAGTTGGATAAGTTCTTGCTCCACTACTGACACACACACGGAGTTGCTCAAGGTAAAATCCGCATAAAGTCTCGAACAAGCATTGAAAAGAGGAATGGATACATGAAAGAGATCCTATCCATTTATTTAATAGAATCCCCGTAACGTTCAATAAATTTTTAAGTGGTGACCATAGAACTTCCTGAAGGGAGACTTCTACTTAGGTTTCACGCATCTTCGGTTAAGTTCCTTTCGAGTCATTACCAATGTTTCCAAGGGAATCGCGATAATGAGAGCACGCTCTTCAGTATAGTATGAGTTGCAGATCTCGAACCAACATCCCTTAAGCAGAGGTTGCCTGAATGTTGCTACTTAAAATGGAAAATGCACTATTGGAAAGTTTAAGTCATAATGTGTTTCGTACAGCTTTGATCTCAAACGTTCTCCGTTATCAGTTTGGTTCATTACCAAGTATTAATCAGGTTTCGAAGTTTCTGTTTATTTTTAATTTAAACCCCGTGTGAAAGATAAAGTGCAAATAGTAACTAATCCTTGAATAGTTCAGTGGCAAAACACTGCCTTTATACACGTAATGGAAGCTGATGTTACAGGACTGAGTCAGTTTTTTTCTTTTGTCTTGAGAAATCCTTAAATGATTCTACCGTACGTCAAGCAAAAACAGGAGTACGTCGCCGAGTAGGGGGACCACAATTAGCACCCAATGGAATGCCGATGTTCTGTTTTTAAAACACGCCCTCTAATCTAAACGAATGTGCCAAACTGAAGTTTAGCATCTTTAGTGTTTCAGAGCACTTTCTATAAGAATCAGAGTGATTTCTAGCAAATTAAGACATTTCTTTACCAATAACAAGATACTGATATCTACGTGTACAGCAGAGTTGAATTAACATACCAGGACGATGTATTGGTTTGCAGTGAGGTATAAAGGGTTAAGATGTTGAACGTCTTGATGCTGTTGCAAAAGGAAAGAGACATAGAATTTTTAGGGATCAACATCTAATTCATGTCACTTCTGGAGTAGCTTTCGTCATAGTATTTCTAAAGGCACTCTTTAATTGTTGTCAGGATGGATGTTATAGTTTTGGAAAGAATATAAGGACATTTATAAAGATATCCAATAAAGAAAAGGTGGAATCGAGGAATAGTATTTGGTAGAAATACATCAGGAAAAAAGAATTGACTTATTATTGTCAAGGATCTTGTTCCTACTCAGCGTTATCGGTGTATATTTGGACTTTTTATGAGGAGTCCTTTATTAAGTAGTCAATATAATATTTTTGCAAATGAATATGATGTTGTTCTTGGCATAACGGCTTGAACTGTGACAGACTTATCGTGTGGTGAAACAATTCTTTAACAACATCTGGGTCTTTAAATATTGAAATAGCCTTTGTACACATAATTGGACTGTGGTTTCTGATCTGTATCAATGACCTTACAGTCCTGACCATTTTCAAAGGGTATCTATCCTCTTTTTCCCTTTTAATCCAATGCCTGACATAGTTATAAGTAACTAGAAGTTGTTTCCATTTAATGGATTGTGACTCACGATATATGGGACTCTTTGTAAGAATGTTACGTAAATCGAAATTCTAAACGATTTTCAAATCTCCAATAATAAAGTGACCTGCTGGGCTAGATCTAAATGTGGAAGTCGCAAATGCATTCAAGATGTTTAGACTCGAAGCCGTCAATTATGAGACCCTGCAAAATCCGTTTGTACTTGAATGGGTTTATTGTAGGCTACTTGCACCAAAGCCCCCAGAATTTGTCTTGTCGTCAGTATAATGAATTTTTTATCAATGTTTCTAGCGATAACATCGATGTCATATAGGATGTCGCCAGTATATAATGTAACATGCAAAAATAAGCTAGAAGAAATATAGAACGTCTTTCTGCTGTACAGTGTAATGACTCTGTCATTATTTTTGTCTTTTTTTTTCTTTCCAAACAAGAAGTACATTTGACGTTTGACATTTTCTGATTCTGCATTATGTACGTCAGATATCTCCCTTATGTGTCGTAATTTAAAAATATCAAAATATATTTGTGCAATAAATAATAGTAAGTCTGTCAAATGTTACCTTGACTATCAGAAACAAATTATTCTCGAATTTAAAAGCGATTTAACTCCTACTTAGATTATTAACTATGGTAGAGTTAAGATGATTAGGTGTAGTTTTTACTTTGTTGCTCCGTAGTGGTTATTTTCAAACCCATTAAGTGTAATTTAGATTTTGTCATTGTTCAAAATACTGCTTTAATAGTTCTGTAATTAAAACTGCTCATTGAAGAATATCAGCATGGTAAATGTACATTTCCCCTTTATGCACACGACCAAAGAAAGCAAAACTGGGCTAAGAGGTCGAATTAGGGGATAGTCATTATTTATCAGCTGGGCTTGAATAATTTAGGTTGGTCAAAGTTTAAAAAATTATGTTGGGGGATCATATATTTACTGGTGCCACATTGGAAATCAAAATATCTGTTTATGTCTCCAAAAAAATACTTTTTTTAGGATGCTTTTTTTTCGCCTGGCTAACGCCGAACTTAGCATTTTAATACTTCAGCCGCCTAATTAGAATAAAAAATCCATTATTTACACCTATGCAAATAGATTTTAGTCCTGTATTCTTGTTCGTTCATTCAAAAACCATACATCTTGTAACCAATTCGGAGGAACAGTTTGTTTAAGCATTTTTTTTTAATCAGAAGTATAGTTCTGTAGAAGTATTTCCTTGGAATAACAAAAGAGGCATCACTTACGGAGTCGTTATAGTATTGTTACAAACCTAAAGATATTAAAGATGTTTATGACAGCTTATATTGGGATTAGTCCAAAAACTAATAAATTGTAAGATTTTCCAGGTAATTAATAACATAAGTCAAATAATTTATTAATTAATAACTTTTCGTGGACATCTAGAGGTCTTTGATTTTGTGTCTGTTGAATACGTGACAGCAACATGTCAACTTTAGTTTCAAATAGTCTTTTATTAAAAAGATAGGAATTTCAGAATATAGTACATTATTTTCCATGACATCACAAAATAGGCTTCAGCAATGTCGGTGCCTCGGGCTCCTCGTGTGTCGCTCTTTGATGTCTCCGTTGCTCAGTGATCCTGTATATATATCACGAATATATGCTGACTGCTGGTGAAGATAATCGTTACACTATACAAGCACAATGATGAAGATCAGCCCCATTAGACCATAAATAGCCGCTAGATTTTACAGCTCTAAAAGCTCATATGACGTCTCTATCTCGTCAATAATGAAACATTAGTACTATAGCCTTTTTATTGTCTATCATAGCTTTGTAATATCCAGTCCTATCATCAGTATTACACGGTAGAATCGTTACAGATTGGCCAGATATTGAAAGCGATGAGGTGACGAATCTATGAATATCATCTATAATTTATATATATATTGATCTCCTTAGAGACGTATAATATACAGTAATCTGTGAAAATCATTTGTGTTCTAGACTGACAGTTGTACAATTTTTAGTCGCTGTTGTCTTGTCTATGAAACCGATATATGCACCTTGAAAATATAATTTCATTTTGGGTTTATATCTTGGTTCCTGTTCACTTCAGTTCTTAGAAAAGGGTATGCGTTAATTTTCATGAAGTGATTTTGTGCAAGTGGTTAGGTTCTTTCCATATTTACCATTCCGTCTGCAGAAATGTCACTGTAAAACTACATAATTAGACAAATTTTGTAACCATTCGTCTAGCATACAGTAACATGTAGTATTAAGTCTAAATAGGTGTGAAAGCATCAGGTGACATACCGCAATAAAAAAGAACTCATTATAATAGTTATTCTTAGCCTATACTTTTCAGAAGACGCGACATAGGAATTATTTTTCAGCCGATAAATGTTATATAAATAACATACATTGGAGAGTGTGATATTGCATATTGTTAGCCCGAGAAATGTACTGTCAGTCGAGGGTTTACCTGAAGTTAATAGTGCATTTCAAGGGATAACAATATGCACCATCCCTCTCTCTCATATGCACTATTTATTTGATCATACTGAATGCTTTTCTATGAATGTCAACACTAAAAATCATTGAAGTGTGACATCTATCACCCTGTGCTCATTGATGCATGAACACTGTTACCCTTTGCTCACCGATGCATGAACACTGTTACCCTCTACCGTGTGATAGATCAAATTGTTATTGTCAAAATAATTTACATAAAGTATAGTAATTCTCAATACAGCCTGTCCTTTTTTCCAGAAAAAAACACATTAAGGTTCCAAACCATGTGGCAAAACATTATACTGTATTAGTTTTTTGATAAAGCTGCCAAAATTAATTTACAGATACTACCATTAAAAATTTACTTATTATTATATAGACCTATTTACACTTTGATGGCTTTTCAAGAAATGTTCCCAAAAAAATGGATTACTGGTTACCAGTTGACAAGACCATATATGTATTACAGTGGTTCTCAAAAACAAATTCACAATCAACCTACATAAATAGTTCACAAACTTGTCCCTGACAAACGTAATTTCTTAGTGTCTGTATTTTTATTGATATTGTAAATTCGAAAATAATATATCTCAAAATATCCCACCCTTTGCTCTCCATTAGCAAGGGGTCATTTTGTTCCCAAATGACCTTGTGTAATAAAAGAACCATTTCCGGAATGGATCAAAAATAAATTCAAGTATCCGTCTCTTTTACTAACCATCATCTTTAGATCTTTTCTGTGAATCTTCATTCCATTTTATTCTATGCATCATTAACCGTCTAAATTTTCTTTGTTGTTTAGGCCCTGAAATGGAAGTTAAATGTTAAAAATATTTTATCGTCCTATTAACAAATGAAAAATATTAAACATGCTAATGTTTAGTTCTATTACTATGTGATGTATGTTTTAAGAAAATCATAATTCTGTTATACAGAAAATTTGAGTTCTGCCTTCACATTAACTTTTGTCTAAAACCTTTTTAACCAATACATATTTGGTCAAAAATTAAGATCACACTGACCTCTTTTTGATACTCAAAAAAGACACACTTACCTACAGTACGTATATTTCACGAAAAGTACATGTACTAATGAGCTAGGACTTAAGAGTAATAAGTGATTCAGAACTTCAGTGGAGATGGATGGATGGATGTATAAAGTCCAGTGGGTAATCTTTCGACCATATTCAGGACGAGAACATATTAGTTTGATATGAATATATGAATCCTGTTTTGTACTAGACCAACATTCCGAGGTGGATTTTTTTAAGTGCTACATGTAGCTTAATGAAGTAACAGCCTGCAAATGCTGCATACTTAGTGGAGAAGCAGCAAGTATCAATTTTAATGCCTTTGGTTTGAGACAGGCAGAGATTGAACCCACGACCTTCTGCACTCAATGGGAGTACTCTAACCATTACATTATCAAGTAGGTCAATGAAACAAATGGACAAATTTGGTCATTATCTTCACAGCCCTTTGGTGTAAGAATTTTTTTGGTATAATCTATACATGTATATCTGTTCTAAATCTGCTTATTCTGGACACAATATGATTCTTTACGGCTTCAGATGTGTTTCAAGGGGCAAATAATCTATAATGGTTTGTCTCATCTACCTACCAGTAAACAGATTACTGTAGCTCATCACCTACAAGGTGGGATTTTTCACCTACCTTTGTGATAAATGGTAAAAATAATGTTGTACCCAACTGTTACCTTGTGTAATAAAGCGTACGAAGGAACTTTCTAAAGATCAAGGGTTCTTTCCATGTCATTATGATATAGCTGGTAAATTGGTGAAAGTGGTATTTAGTCATATCCTACAACTAACATGTATTAAGATTTTACTGTATTTGTTTTATTTGTAACTATGTACACTAAAACCTGTCTTAAGAGACCTCTGTAATTACAGACCACCCTCTTTTGGGAGATCACTTCATGATGACGTTGCTCTTTATTTAAGAAATAATTCATGGAAGCCATAGATTTGTTGGAAATTTTAACATGGGCGAGGACGTTAAATTCGAATTTTATCCCAAGCAACAGCGAGGTATAAAATTAATGAATTTAACAGCCCTGTCCATGTTAAAATGTCAACAAATCTATGGCTTCCATGAATTATTTCGATTCTAATATGAAATCTAACAAAATTTACTCACTAATGAGTCGCTAGCAGATGTCACCGGAAGTTGCCGTTGCCAAGCAAATTTATTAAATTTGGAATTAATTAGGGATGCCACTGACTAATTACGGGTTTTTACGTGAAGCAAACATTACAATTAAGTTCATAAATTAATTTCAGTAATGCA
>JAOXYJ010204306.1:0-10382 GCA_028566555.1 Lithophaga nigra
TGCCCCCTCCCCTCGTTTGACCCCTTTTATCTCGGAAACGGTAGAAGTTAAGGGAAATTCGTTGACATAACCTAGAAAGATATTTTTATAAAGAATTGAATGAAAAAATCCATCAAAATCGGATGAAAATTGAACGTTTTACATCAATTAATACAAAAATGCTATTTTTACTACTCTTTGGTCTCTAATTCTGAAACCGTAAGGGCCAGGATCCCCATTATCAATTGCAACCTTTATTTCCTACATAGAATCATTGTGTTAAAATTTCAGAAAGATGGTTGTGCTAGAACAAAAGTTATTGTCCGGAAACCATGTGTCTACAGACGGACAACGACGACGAAGGCGTTATACCATAATACGACCGCAAACTTTTGCGGTCGTATAAAAACGAGAACTTATAATAAAGAAAAACAAGGTAATTATTAAAATGTCAGTTAACATTTACTGAAACGAGAATCTGTAATGAAGAAAATCAAGATAAGTAGATCCCATAAACTGAACAAGTAAGAAGTCCGGATTTTATACAGAACATAACAGTAACAAAACCAATGTCCGAATATAACAAGACAACACCGCTACAAGCCACAACAGAACCAATGTCCGAGCATAACAAGGCAACACCGCTACAAGCCACTACAGGTTAGCTAAACAGAAGTAATCATTTCCCAACAAAACCATAACAGATATTTTCTACATCTCTGGTAATCGAGACCAATTTTAGAAAAAAACAAATTGTACCTTTTTCATTAAATCAGTCTCATTCATAAACTTCATATGTATATATGAAAGACAGTTTTGTATTTAGGTCAAATTAATTGTACATGTATGTTAATTAAAAATAAGTAAACTCCCTGAATTAGTTTTAAAATTTATCCCAAATTTATATTTAATTGCATAGATGAATAACGCAGAGACGTTTTACATAACTTTTTCTATGAAGTTGGAACTTTTTCGAAATTGAATATCACACATGGTTGCGTAACCAAACACGTTGCCAACCTACTGAATTAAAATGTTTAGTGAATATCATAAGCTTGCGTTTCCTTTTAAATGACACGTATTAGCATATCGACACAGTTTTATTAAAATATATTTGTACGCATTTTTTATCCAATTCATACAGTGTTACAGAAACATAAATAGAGCAGAAAATCCGAAGTATAAATTATACACAGAGTTTTCAATTAAACAATTTAGACCACATTCGCACTAGGCTTTAAAGAAGTTTCAAATAGTTTAACCGATTTTAAAAATCAAATTAATAGTAATTGACGAAATAGAATTATATGTACCAGGATCCTTTGATCTTAGGTTTTAATGTATAAAAACACGCAGATAAAATACTGACCACTGTTTCATATAACAAAAGAAACAGGGACAGCCGTGAACTCAAAACAAGTTTCACAAGATAAGTATGAACGCGGCCATACACATATTAAAAGATATGAATTTTTTTTGGTTTGTAAAATAAAAGTAATGAAATAGTTCCAGCTCTGACTAAGTCACATCTGCCTAAACCAAAGAAATGTCTCTTAGATAAATAAATAATAAGAGACTAAAATAATGGACGAGCATATTGATATTCTGTTGATACAAAATTGTTAATAGTTCCGTATTTATAGTTCCGTGTTTATTGAAAAAATCATGAATTAAATTACATGTACGGAATTTATTTATCAATACGACCTGGATAATAACCCATCCTAATTGTCAATAGATCGGATAAACATCTTAATATTTAACCCCTGTGTACCTGTGTATGGATGTGCTTGTGGCTTTACCTGAATAAATTTGTAAGCAAGTGATTCGTATTAGTAAGAATTAAACATTTTCGCAGGATGAAAGACTGGCTTTATGTTAGCTCTGTAAATTCTTTATTCAATTTAGCAATTAATTCTTTGTGGGGAGATAACACATCTGTAGGATACAGATTACGCCGTCTATACTATGGCAAATGTGTTTTGTAATGGCAAACTGCATGAAGTGTAGATAGGAGTTCAATTAATCACGAAAAAATACACAAGCAGGTCATATTTCAGAAGTAAAATCGCTGTACAATTCAACAGCACCAATAGTAAAATTACAAGAAATTTAAAGAACTGAAACTTGACCAAAACCAATGTTAACATTATAAAAACTGCATGATGAAGAAAAATGGTCGAAGAACATTACGTAATGATTTTATAATTTTCAATACAGATATAATCATAAATGGATTTGTTTGTAAATTTAAGAAGTCCGAAGCTTTTGCATTTCAAAGATATGTGTAATAGAACATACTTATTGTTTTTAAGTTGGTGGCATAGACGGTTTATGTACAGAGAAAATATTTTAACAAATAAAAATTTTACTTTCAAAAATGGAAACTCTCAACTGTTAACATATTTTAGCAAGTTCCATTATCATCTCTGAACATTACGTAAAAACTAGCTAACGACACAAAACATTTCCTCGACGGCAAGTGTCAGTAAATTTAAAATGAGACATTTTAATTTGCATCTTGCAGACTCTGTTAAAATAGAATGAGCAGTATACATGTGTGACAAAAGCAGATATAAATATACTGAAAAGAGAGATCTTATAAATTTTGAAAACAATATAAAAATGGGAATAGGATGATGAGAAACAAATCTGACAAAACTCTGTTTCAGTTCCTTTAAATCTCGCATTTAATTATTATCCTTCTAAATTTGACGAAAATTTTGTCTGCATGTACATGACGGAAGTGCGCATGACAAGATGGATGGTCGCACTTTTCATTTTCTCGGAAACTTTTTGCAAAATTTGGCATAATATGTTAACTTCATCGCTTCGAAAAGTATGTATTTTCTGGTTACTGGTTTTGGGACCTTACACCTCCTGGATCCAATGTTAAGACTTTTTTATTAGAGTATTTGACCATTCAGTCTGGCCTGTGATCCCGATCCGATCCGAGCATTTATATACATTAGTTCTGTGTTGTAAACTTTGAGGGTCTAAAGGAGAGAGACAATGTCAGATAAGAAGAAAGATAGGAAATCTAAAGAAAAGGAGAAATCGACAGCGGAAATATTAAATGAAAGCAGGAATGTTTTGTATGGAGAAGAAACAGAAGTCAATACAATATTAACTAATCTATTAACCGTGATGAATAGAATGGACAGTAGACTTTCTGGAATTGAAAAAAATACAAACAGAAATACTTCTACTCTGACTCAGATGAATGATAAACTTAATTCTCTCACAGCTAGAGTTATTTCAGCAGAAACAGAGATCGCCAGCGTCAAAACAAGGGTTGTTGAGCTTGAATCTTCGACTCAAGGCACAAGTAATTTGTTTGACAGTTTGAAATCTAAAACAGACACAATAGAAAAAGATATAGTAGCTTTAAAAACAGACAGCGTGGAAATTAAATCGGAGAGAAGTGAACTTACAGACGAAATTAGAAAACTGGAAAAGGAAAATGAGAAATTACACGAAAAGATGTTAGACATGCAGTGTAGATCTATGAAAAACAATTTGATTTTCACAGGACTACAGGAACAACATGATGAAGACACCGAGGATAAACTTAGACGTTTTATATACAATGAGCTAAAAGTTACAAAGTATATAGAGCTTGGAAATGTACACCGATTTGGAAAACGGGTTAGAGGTGATGACCGACCACGTCCAATCGTAGCTAGATTTATTTACCATAAAGACTTAGTTTTGGTAAAAAGTTGTGGGCGACATCTGAAAGGCACTCAATTTGGCGTTAATGAACAATTTCCGGCCGAAATAGAAGATAGAAGGCGTCGGCTTTACCCGATAATGAAAGAAGAAAAGAAAAAGAAATCGAAGGTTGTATTGGTCCGTGACCGAGTCTACGTGAACGATGAGTTAATTGAACCAGATATGTCAACTCCTATAGAGCCCCGTCGCTCTACTACACGACCACATAAGCGCTCGAGGGTGAATTCAACTCCGGAGAGAGAATAGGTGAACCGTGGAAGACATAATAACTGTAACTCTAATAATAGTAGTGAACATATCTATTCAGAAAATAAAGGTGTTATTAGTATTTTAGTATTAAATGTTTGTGGTTTGAAGAGGCGATCACAATATCCAGAATTTATCGATTTAATTAATAATTATGATGTTTTATGTTTTGTGGAAACTAAAACTGATGATGCAGATTATGTTGATTTAGATGGTTTTTGTGTTCACATGAAAAATAGATTTAAGCTCAGTAAAACTAGATCGGGGGAATTATATTGGCTTATAAAAAGCATTTACAAGAACTTATCTGTCATGTAGAATCAGAGAGTAAATATGTTCTGTGGTTTAAAATGGACAAAAAACTATTTCATTTAAGTCAAGACGTAATTTTTGGTATCATATATGTGCCCCCTGAATACACAACATACTGTTTAGGTGATCCGTATAGTGAAATTGAAAATGAATATTTAAATTTTAGTACTAGGTATGAGAATATTTGTCTTCTAGGTGATTTCAATGCTCGAACCGCTGATGAGCCAGATTATATAGATATTGACTATGATGATTTTTCAGGCATGCTTGACCTTGACAATATTAGTACCTTATTGCAAGATATTGATATAGAGTTAGTTAGGAAAAGTATGGATAAGAGGAAAAACAATTTTGGGAATTTATTACTTGAATTTTGTCGTTGTAACAACATGCTTATTTGTAATGGTCGAATTGGCAAAGATAAAAGTTGTGGAAAATTTACTAGTAAAGGTTCCAGTGTAGTAGATTACGTTATTGGGTCTTTGAAGTTTTTAAAACTTGTCAATGATTTTTCTGTATTAGAATTTAACAGTTCGCTTTCTGACGTACACAGTCCTTTGTCTGTTACAATCAAAGGGTTTAAAAAAGAGAATGCTGATAAAATCTCTCATATAGCTTCTGGAGAAAAGGTTAAAAAATGGGACAACGAAAAGGTTAACGACTTTATTGAGAACATCGATCGAATTAAAACGAACGAATTATTGATAGAGATGATTAATTTACCAAACGATTGTGTTGATAATAATACTGTTAATAGTTTGGTTGAAAAAACATGTGAGCTTTTATTACATTCTGCAAAGTCTACTTTTGGAACTTTTATACCAAAAAATATTAATATAAATTCAAAAACAAGTAAGCACAAGCCTTGGTTTAATCTAGAATGTAAGATGGCCAGAAAGAATTATAGATCGTCAAAGAGGAAATTAAAAGCTATGGGTACACAAGTTTTACAAGATGAAACTAAACGTTTGGGAAAAAAATACAAGCGGGTAATGGATAAAAGTATTAGAATTCACAGAAAAAAAATTAGAAATAAAATAAACAATCTGAAAACGACAAATCCGAAAGAATATTGGAAAATTATAAATACGAATAAAAGACGGAATTCTCCAAATATTCCTATAAATATATTATTTGACTACTTTAAAAACTTAAACGAACAAAATCCTGAAGATGACGTGGAGATTGCCTCGGAACAGAATGATCGGATAAACGAATTAAACTCTATTATTAATTCACCTATTAGTAAAGAAGAAATTGAGAAGGCGATAAAAAATCTTAAGAATAACAAGTCCTCTGGTGATGATTACATTGTAAATGAGTATTTGAAAAGCTCGTTTGAGTCGATTTCAGATGTTTATGTTAAACTATTCAACATTATATTTGATAGTGGTATTATTCCTGAAAAGTGGTTAAGTGGGAATATTATTCCTGTTTATAAAAATAAGGGAAATAAATTTGATCCGAGAAATTTTAGACCAATTACCATAATAAGTTGTTCTGGTAAACTTTTTACGTCTGTCTTGAATTCTAGATTGAACGACTTTTCTGATGAATACTCGCTCATATGTGAAAACCAAGGTGGTTTCAGAAAAGGTTATTCAACTGTAGATAACATTTTTGTTTTACATACTCTGATCAATATTATAAAGTGTAAGAAAAAGAAACTGTACTGTGCTTTTATAGATTTTGCCAAAGCATTCGATACTGTTTGGAGAAATGGCTTGTGGAGTAAACTACTAGGTAATGAAATAAACGGCAAAATCTATAATATTATTTTTAATATGTATAGTGGTATTAAATCTAGAATTGTATATAATGGGGAACAATCTGATTATTTTCCTTGTGATATCGGGGTTAGACAAGGTGAAAATTTATCACCTTTTTTATTTTCCTTATATTTGAATGATTTGGAACAGTTTTTTATTGATAAAAACATTACAGGCCTAACATGTATATCTCACGAACTTGAGACTGATTTTAATATATATTTGAAATTATTAGTTCTGTTGTATGCAGACGATACTGTCCTGTTCTCTGATACCAAAGAAGGCTTGCAGTTACAGTTAGACTGTTTTTCAGAGTATTGTAAAATTTGGAAGCTTAAAGTTAACACTGATAAAACAAAAATAGTTATATTCTCTGGAGGACGTTTACCAAATTGTCAGCCAAATTTTACTTTTGATGGAGGAAACATAGAAATAGTTAAAGATTTTCAATATCTTGGTGTTATTTTTTCTAGAACGGGAAGTTATCTAAATACAAAGAAATCTCTTGTTACTAAAGCAAATAAAGCTATGTATGAAGTATTGAGAAAAGGTCGGCTTCATAATTTGTCTGTAAAATGTCAGTATGATTTGTTTGACAAAATTGTAAAACCTATTCTTTTGTATGGTTGTGAGATTTGGGGTTTTAGTAACATTGATATTTTAGAGAGAATACATTTAAAGTTTTGTAAATTATTGTTGAATCTTAAAAAATCTACACCAAACGTTATGATTTATGGAGAACTTGGTATTTATCCATTAGCAGTATCAGTTAAATTACGCATGGTAAATTTTTGGTCTAAGCTGGTAAATGGTAAAGATAATAAACTTTCAAGTATTCTCTACAGATATATGTTTGTTCAAAATATTAATAATAATTACTATTCACCTTGGTTAAATTGTATTAAAAATATCTTAGATAGATGTGGTTTTTCTAATGTCTGGATGTCGCAAGGAAATTTTAATTCAAAATGGTTAAGTGGGAGTCTAAAAATAAAATTACAAGATCAGTTTCAACAAGAATGGCGATCTGATTTGGAAAATTCTCCAAAATGTATATGCTATAAGTTATTTAAAGAAAATTTTACATTTGAAAAATATTTAGATTGGCTATCAGATAAAGATAGAATTACACTTTGTAAATTTCGAACCAGTAATCATAAGCTCCCTATAGAAACAGGTAGATGGCAAAACGTAGAACGATCAGATAGAGTTTGTCATGTATGTCAGTCTACAGAGATTGGTGATGAATTTCACTATATTCTACAAAGCAAAGCGCTTAAAACGGACTGAAATATATATATTCATGCTAAATATCTATGTAGAATAAATGTGTTAAAGTTTGGTATGATATTCCAATGTAGTAACAAGATAGTTCTTAGAAACCTATATAGATTATCAGAATAATAAACAATCGAGTATGTCCTCCTGGTTAACACCTCTGTAACTTTTTCTCTCTTAATTTTTTAACTTAAATTACTGTATCAAAACCGTCCACTTTGTTATGTGTTTTGCATATTAGATGTTATTTATATGTATGTCATTTATTAACTGGTTTATGAGAAATTAAGAATCTTGAATCTTGAAGCTTGGAGACATTCGTAAAGAGTGGCTAAGAGCTTTACAATCAAAAGTTGTAAGGGAGGGAAAATTTTAAAGCACCTAAATGAGAATGTAGCTGTATGAAGTTCTGAACCAGATCTTCGATCTAGAAGCGTGAGAGAGACCTTTTGAATATACCAGCTTCTGGATACTGCATGTTTGATCTTATTTGTTTAAGGTTTTTACTTTCGTTGTCGTTCGTGTTCCTATGAATACTTCAAGTCTCAGATTTAAGGTCATATGTTATATCAGATGCTTGGTACGTCTCATTCAAGGGAATAACGTCATCAATCACTATGTCTCATGTCTTAGATTTTGGGGCCTGTACTCGGTAGCCATTACTACTCATGCTATTAAGTGCAGGTTAAGAGTAAAATAATTTTTCATGACATACAAATTTTTTACCAACAATAATTTAAAAACAGAAACGACTTTTTAATTCTAATTTGGCTTGTTCACTATGTTGATTTAAGCATGTTACTGTACGGTTCCAGTTAAATCTGAAAAAAACTCTGAAACCTGAAACTTAACTTATTCTTCAATGAAGCATATTAAATTAAAAATGTTTATTTGTGACGTAACGTTATAAAAAACAAGCGAAAAAAAAGAAAAAGAAATAAAGAAAACTAAAACAAAAACTAAAAAAAACCCCAAAAAACAAAAAACACCACCTCGAAAAAACCCCTAAAATCCAATGAAAAAGAAAATCATAAATACTTTCTCACATATTTACTATGTCCAATAAACAAAAGTCATGGCCAGTAATGAATGAAATCATTTAGGTAAGATAAGACGACGAAACACTAGATCTACCAAAATGTAAACAAGTCTGTAACTAATGAAATGGCAGGTAAAACAAACCAGGTATCAGATACTTGCATTCAATAATTTGTTCTTAAATGTTTCTGCGGGTATGGTTCCTTTATACCAAAATATGATACTAGTCATCTGACGACATTCTTCCAACTACTTCACGTTAAGTTGATATGTTCCAAAAATAGAATAAAGGTAACAATTGACGAAGTGGTGTTTCGTATTATGATACCTCAGGTAATTACAGTCCTTTTTTTCTAGCAGACAGGCCACTTTCAGGTTGAATGAATACTTTGAAGTAGAGATAATGAGAAAATAGTTTTCAGGTGAGTTCTATTAACTATTATACCATATAGATATAAATTTGAAAGCAAAGTTTTTTTTGCAAGGACAATGCTAAGAGAATACTTCCTGGTTTGGGCACAATTGTATTTATAATCCAATGACAAATTTCTGGAAAGATTGCTATTTTTCTCGATTAATTTTTAACCCACGTCGGTTGTGTTTTATTTCTGAATGTGTATAACCCTGAGAAAAGAAATAACATCCGAGAAATACATCCCGTATCCACACACTTATCTGTGTATTTTCTTTTTGCAGGATTAAGGGGGTAAATTCTATATCAATACGTTATTTCGTGCATTATACTGTTAGACAAGCCTGAGCATTATTTTTATAGACTTCTTTCAGGTACACAGGCGACATTGTGCATGTTAAAATTCAGATTTAAATACATATATGAAACTTATTGTACTTTAAAATAGGTACAAATGTTATTCAAAGTGGATACCAAGTAATATATGTGTCATACTAGGGACACAGGAAGTGAACTGGTAAATAGAAGAGACAAAAACTCTTTATTATCATCTTTCATCCCCATTTTCATATATCTGCTCTACACAAATGTGTCACAAATGATACAATACACTAAAGCCTGTTCGTGCCAAAGTGACTTTTTGAACAAATGTAAACTGTTGACAGGAAGGATTTGAGACAACCAGATTAAAGTCGTGTCTCGTAAATTTTACAGCCGTTACCACGAGTTGTTGGGACACTTCAAAGTGTCTATGTCCCATCCAAGTGATGACATCATTTCGTCATAGATAAAACAACTTGGTCATACATTCAATAATCTGACTATTCCCGGATTTGACTATTACTGGACGTGACATGAAATTGTACGACATGTGATGTTAGCATAGAAGGAGATGCTTACCCTAACGACGCACCTGTTCTCACTTTTTGGGGAGTTCGTGCGATTTCCTTTCGTTTGATTTCGGGTTTGTCTTTTCATTCATGGCTTTACAAGTTTTGAACTTTAGTTGGTATCTACTGTTTTTTTAGCTCACCTGGCCCGAAGGGCCATGTGAGCTATTGCCATCATTTGGCGTCCGTCGTCTGTCGTCGTCGTAAACTTTTTCAAAAATCTTCTCCTCTGAAACCACTGGGCCAATTGGAACCAAACTTGTCCACAATCGTCCTTAGGGTGTCTAGTTTTAAAATTATATCCGATGTTCGCACCGACCACCAACATGGCCGCCATGACTGAAAATAGAACATAGCGGTAAAATCAACAAAAAATACAGTTAAAAAATTCTGAAAAATCCCGTAAAGGTCCAATTGCTACCAAACTTTGGGGAAATGATACATTTGTGATCCCCTTAAAGAATTATGGTTGATGACCCCAACTGATATCAAACATGACTGCCATGTTACTAAAACAGAAAATTTGACAAAAAAGTCAATAAAAAAAATTTGAAAAATCTTGTAAAGGGTCAATCGCTACCAATCTTTGCTTAAATGATGCATTTATGATCCCCTTTAAGAATTATGGTTGATGATGTCAACTGCTAACAAACATGGCCGCCACTGTTACTAAAAATAGAAAATTTGACAAAAAATTCAATAAAAAAATTCTGAAAAATCCTG
>JAOXYJ010204414.1:0-10381 GCA_028566555.1 Lithophaga nigra
TTTTTGAAGACTTTTCTCCTATGAAGCCTCATCGGTGACTCCATGATGGTCGAAAACCGGAAGTGCAGATCCGCACTTAATACATGGTAAGTATAATTATATTATTTGTATATTTAAATTACAATTCCTTCACCATCGAATAGAGTTTATTTTTATGTAAGTAAGTATCCATAAAACAACTTCCATTTGAAACCGGAATATATATCTTTATTATCAAAGTTCATCCAACCAGGGGAGGTAACACAACTTCCTGCGGCGGCAAAATTTGAATTTAGAATTTTCAAATACTTCATTCAGACAGCTTTTTGAACATTATATGACAAAATGTCAAGTCAGTTGGATATTTCAGCATGGTAATATTGTCTATTCTGTCAAATACTATAATTCAGATATCCAGATAGCTTGTTAAAACCTATACAACTGTCAACTTGCAATAAAACATTTCTATATTCAGCACATTGTCCAAAAAAAAAAGAAATTGGAATTATTTTTTCCCTTTGGCTTTGCCCCTTCCCCTGCCCTTTCCCTTTAAACTGCAGTTTGAGCAAAACCAGGTTGATTTTTTCTTTTTAAGAAATGATTCTTTCCCGGTTAACTTGACACACATATAGTGGAACCAGCAATTGCATCTATCGCAGGCAATGCTTTGCATCGCAGTATCACTAGGCTCCCAATCACAGTTTTTTTTGCAAGTGTTACATGTGTATTCACCAGCTTCTTCATTTTCATCAACAGCATGTGTTTTACTTTCTTTGGGGTCCCTTTCTCCTAAAGCTTTAACTTTATCTCTAAGAGCTTGTTTCTTCCTTCGTGGAACACTAGCCTTGAATGCTTTTAAGGACTCAACAAAAGCAATACGAATGAAATGTTCAGTCACCTCTTTGAATAATTCCATAATCATTATGAGAAAAATTTCATCCTCAGTGTCATCATCTACTATACTTCCAAACAGATTTATCCATTTATTTATCAGTTCGTCATTATTATCAACACTGTTTCTACAAATGTTAAACATATTTTCTCCATGTATATGAAAATGTTCAAAAGTTGAGTTTTGTTGTAAAACAGTGTTTAAATCAAGGAAAAATCTAAAAACTTCATCATTTATTATTGTCAAACCTCTGGATGGACCTTGTTTAGTTTGTATTTCAGACATACTTGCATCTTGTGGTGCTTCATCCTCATTTATTCGAAACTGCTTTAACATAGCTTGCATTTTATAATCAAATTTTCGAGTAATTTTACTTTTTTTTGAAGTTTTACCAATATTTCTCAAAACAGAATTCTTCAACCTTTTGGAAATTTTACTGACACAGGCACCTGCAACATATCTAATTTTTGCTTCTCCTGCAGAAGAATGTGTGAAAGGTTGTACATTATTATTTTCAGTTTTTTCCACTTGGGTGTCGACTATTTCCTTAGCTTTCTTAGCAATCTGTTTGTCCAACAACCATAGCATTAATTTTGTTGACAATTTGTTTTGTGGCTTTGAAAGCTCTTTAGTATTAAATAATTTCTTGCAAGCATTAATATGAACATCACCAACAAGAAATTTATTGAGATCTGCATAAGCACTGTTCCACTGCTGAGATTTACTTAAACTAAATGGCAATGATGTTACTTCATTTACTTTAAAATATAAAAACTGTGAATGTTCTGCAAATTGAACAGATTGAAAGAAATCTTGAGGAACACATGACAAGAAGGAGCCATTTTCATTTTCTAATAAAAAATCATCAATACTCCAGGGATATTGCAACTTCGGTAGTTCAATGTCCATTTCAAAATCACTTTGAGCATCTTCAGTAATATTTTCACAAGTACTTGTAGTTGCTTGGGGTTCCTCATTTGCAGATGGTTGATTTGATGGTGTGGAAATAATGGACATGCAACATGACAAATCATTCAGTGGTTCCACAAAGACATCCTGTTCATAAAATTTGTATATACATGCAGAATGTTTCAAGTTGGCAGCATATCTATTTAAATTTTGTACCCGTAAACCTGCTTTACTTTGAACTCTTCCAATAGCAACTCCAAGCTGTCCTGCCACAAAAAAGGAAGCACAGTCAACATCAACATATTTAAGAGTTTGTCCTTGTGCCCTATGAACAGTCATTGCAAATGCTAGCATTACTGGGTACTGGGTCCGGGATGCTATAACTTTGCGCTGTTGCTGATCATAAACATCAAATTTATAAAGTGATAATGTTATTAGTTTTCCATTAACCTTTACTACTGGTGGTGTGTCTTTTTTCAGTGAATGTACCATTCCTCTAGCCCCGTTAAACAGACCATCTTGAACATTTCTGATGAAAATAACTGGAGCCCCTTCTTTCAGTAAAAGTGTCTTTGGTGCATTTGTATGGCTTAAAACATTAGGTGGTCCTGTAATAGAAAAACATAGGTGTAATCACCAATTACAAAGTTTGCCTTCTCCAGATTTGTATAAAAAAGGTCAAGGTCATCTAAATTGAGCTGGATGTTGTGTGCGTCACCATAATCATCACATATTTACATACAAAATTTCTTTATATCACATAAACTGTATCAAAATATTTTTCTTAAACATGGTTCACCTTGAGGTCAAGGTCATCTCAATTTAAATGGATGTTGCTATGCATTAATACCATATGAAGTTTCATGACAACATTAAATTGCACAAAATGAAAAACTTTGACATAAAATTATACCCAAAATATTTTTCTGAAGATGTGTGACCTTGAGGTCGAGGTCACCTATATTTAGCTGGATGTCGTTCGCATCAATACCATACAAGGTTTAATGACAATATTCTTTGAACAAGAATGAAACTTTGACATAACATTCTTCCTAAATATACTTCTGAAGCGTGTGACCTTGAGGTCAAGGTCATCTAAATTTAGCTGGATGTTGTGCGCATCATTAACATACCTCTATATGAAGTTTCATTACAATATTCTTTCAACAAAACTTCGTTGGGTGAGGGGATAATTAAACTAGAGGCTCACCTGAGTGAGCCTGTATTGCTCAGCTAGTTTCCTAGTGGCTTCAGGTTAGTATTTGATTTGACACATGATTCTAGAAAAATATTTCACATTTTTTAAATTCAATCAGAAAGTAGTATTGCCCATAGCGGCCAGGTTAATTGTAAAGGACCTTCCGAACATCATTCCTGGAAAGTTTGGTTTCAATTGGCCCAGTGGTTTCAGAGGAGAAGATTGAAATGTGAAAAGCGAACGACGACGGTGACGATGAAGGACGCCAAGTGATGGCAATAGCTCACATGACCCTTCAGGTCAGGCAAGCTAAAAAGTTTGATTTAGCACTTGTTATGTTTACCTTCATCCTTTGCCTTAAACTGAAAAGCTTGTCCCTCCATTGATTCTAGCATGTCGTGGTTAATGTAGCTAACATCAAAATTTGTCCCATGCAAGCAAGTTATTTCTTCATTTTCAGGTAGAGGTCGATCTAAGCTTTTTAGCAGTTGGAATGTCTCTTCTGAGGGATTTCCATCACACAACTCATGTACTGCTTGAATTAAGTCCTGCTCGTCTTGTCTAACCACCTAAGGTGCAAAAATATTGTTGTAGTGTATTACCACAATTAAAGGGAGAAAATCAAAAATTGAATGTCAAAATTACCATGATAACAAGGAATGAATATGTTGACTGTTTTTTGTTAACAATTTGGTGCCTATTTTGAGGATTTTTTTTTTTTTTTTTCTCATAACCATCAGTGTCAAATGTTTAACTCGAGGTTAAATTTTGTCAAAATAAAGCACAAATTTGATGCCTTAGCCCTTTTCATGATAAAAAAATAGGATGAAATAATTTGCAAAAAGATTTCAGTTTGCTTGAAATCACCTTTGTATATATATCTATGTAAAAAAAAATTGAAATATACATCAGATAATGTTGCATAAAGATCTTAATTTGCTTGAAATCACCTTTGTCGTGTTTGTATGTATGTAAAAAAAAGTTTAAAATATATGTCAGATAATGACTTAAAAATGACTTAATCACCTTGGTCAAATTTATGTGATGAGGAAACACATCTTTAAATATCTTGCTCTCCAAACAGTATGACCCATCATCTTGTAATCTGTAGTTTGGAACAGGAGGTAACTGTTTAAAATCACCACATCCTATAACCTACAAAAAATACATGTAGTTACATATTAAGTTTACCAAGAATTCATTTCGATTATATCTCAGTTTTCATTATTCTTAAAAGTTTAGAAATAAATTCAAATCACATTAGATGAAATTCAAACTGACTTACTCTACTTTTCCTTGACTTGTTTGCAAAGAGATAAGACTGTACATCAAATGGCATTCACAGAAATGAACAATGAAACAAACCATAACAAATTTCTGGATACACAGGTGCTTTCTGTGTATATATACTGAAAATTTTTAAAACTATTATTTACTGCTTCTTCAATTTTACAGCACCGGCCTGTCAAAAGTTAAACAAAAGCTGTCAAGAAGCTGGCAAATTGACAGCCCATTTGATCACTCGCTAGCAGCTGTTGACAGCCCGGCTGTCAAAATGCTGGCGACCGTTGACAGCATTTCGCTAGCGAAAAATAATTTTGCCAGCTAGTTGACAGCGTCCGTTGAACACTTGACAGCTTGTCGTTGAACAAACGTCACTCAAAACCTTTGGTTCACAGTCAACGTGGTTCTAAGTAAAAAATAATAATAAATTATGGCAAATGTCAACAGCTCACACCAGAATCAACGTAATAAATGACTTTTGTAACTTGGAAACGATAAAATTTGTTTTGAGCTGTCAAACAAAGCTGGCGAGTGATCAAAGGTTTGACGGCTTGTGGCTGTCAAAATGGCTGTCGAGTGATCAAAACGGGCTGTCAAGTTGACCACTCGCTAGCTACTGTTGCCAGCTTTTTGATAACTTGACTGTCGAGCGTTGCTATCTATTTGACAGCCTGGCGTTTAACTTTCGACAGGCTGGTACTGTAGCTGGAATTTTAGTAATGTATAGTACCTGCAATCCTCCGAATATCCTTGTTGTTTTCCTTACATGTCTACAAATAAATTCTATCAGCTCAAAAGTTTTTAATGAAAGCATGCTGATTTCATCTATCACTAGACAATCTGCATCTTTGATTCTTGTATTTGCAGCTGCAAATGAGTCATCATTGGAAAATAACTCAGCAAGGTGGTCTTTATCATATCGACCATCCAGTATCCCAGACCAATGATGTAATGTGGTTGCCTCTGTGCCCAGTTGATTACTTGCCATGCCAGTAGTGGCAGTAATACCAACTGTTTTCTTCAATGTTAAAGACAACTCTTTAATCAAACTTCTGAAATATGAAAAAAAATATAAAACTTATGCACTACAGGGGAGATAATCATACCTTTTGTATAAATTTATTACATGTATTGTCTTCTATTTTGGTCAAACATTTAGTACTTTTCAAAAAGTTAATTGTCTTCTTTATTTTTTAGGTTGTGCATTTCTTACACAAACCTAAATGGAAGTACAGTTCGACTTGAATCCATCATGAACAACTGTGTGCAGTTTTTTCAGCATAACTCTGTGTATGTGCCAACTAAAGATATTGTAGCTAAACTCATACCTCACTTATTTGGAGCAGAAACATGCTTTGTATATGGAAATGGTAAACGTTATGTTGCCTATAAAAATCTCACAGAAAGATTAGTTAAGGACTCGAGCGATATTGTTTTACCTGCTCACTGTATTCTAACAGAACACAGTATATGTACAAGTAACAATTTTCAATTTAAAATGCCTGTTCCATTACTTATTGATGGACAACAACAATACTGTGAAGTAACAATGAAATCTGATAAAGTAACTTTACAACTAAGAAATTCAACCTTTAATATTGATTTTAGTTTGCCTATTGCACAAAAGAGTATTGATGGACTTGTTCATTTGATAACTGTGATGAAACTTTGTGAAGGATTGGAAAGCCTTGCAAATGAATGTTCTACACAACATGTACATGTGTATCAAATAGGTTTTTTGGACAGTGAAAATACACCTAAACGGAAAACTTTTTCTAAATCCTGCAATACCATATTAAATTGGTCATCCAAAAAAAATTGCTGTGTCACTTGCACTGACAGTATCACATCAAATAGAAAAAAAAGGCCTCTTAATGATATAAATGTTAATTTAAATGTAACTGAGAAAAAGAGAAAGCATGAACCGTTACAAGAGACAAACTGTGAAGAAAACATAAATCTTGAAAATACTGACACAGATAGTGATACTAACCAAATACTACTCAGTGAAGAAGATCATAAGGATATGGAGAACATTTTGAAAAAAATTTTGGAAAATGGGGCACCTGAAAATTTTAAACAACTTTTGAATTCTCAGCTACAAAATTGTAAAAATGGCTTGGAAATACACCAGCGAAGATGGGATCACAAGGTCATAAGTGTATGCTTAGGAATTTACATGAGATCACCAAGAGCTTATGAAGATTTAAAAAAATCTGGACTACTTGTGTTGCCCTCTAAAAGACTGCTACAATATTACAAAAATTCCATTAGACAAACAACATGTTTCAATAATGAAAACCTGACATGGATGCAGAAAGAGGCAATGAAACAAGGGATTTCAAGTTTTGGAATGCATGGAGGAATTGTCATTGATGAAATGTCAATTCAGGATGATATTGTTATAGCACGCAAGGCAGATAGCTGGGATTTAGTTGGCATTGTAGACATGGACACCACTAACAACAATGTGGATATTATTTGCAATGGGAAAAAGAAGGTCCAGTTAGCAACCCACGCACTTCAATTTGTATTCCACGGAATGACAGGTTTCAGGTAAAAAAGTAATCAAAATAGACAAATGCAGTCAAACCTTCTTAAGAGACCACATGTTTTATAAGACCCCTATTTTCAGCTTCCAGTGCAGTGGATCCTGTGTAAATTAAACCTGAATTAAACCAGAGTTGTCTACATGGCAGGACTAATACCCCCTGCACCCCATATTGATCTAGATGGAGGGGCCCAGAATATAGGTCATATATAGTGACCTACTCTCTGTACATGACAGTCCGCCTTCTCAACATGAAGCTGCATACCAAGTTTGAAGTTCTAATATCATTGGGCATACAAGTTGATCTTCCTTCAGTGGTCTCTTAAAACAGGTTTAACTGCACCTTATAGAATAGGTAGTTCAGTATATTGAGAACCAGTTTTTGGTGATCAAGTAGTGGCCTCTTAGGACAGGTTTTTCTAGACTTGTATGATTTTTTTTTCAAATTTTGATTGATTATTATATAACCATGATGACATTATTTAAACAAAGTTTAAACACTATTCCATCACTATTGATTTACCCTTAAGAATTCTCAATAAATGAAACCATGAAAAGTTGATATCACTATGTAATTTGCAAATAATGTCCTCATGGAGTTGAAATCATCATATGATATCAAATAGTTTTGATTGTTGCTTTTTACACAAGTAATCCTACCACAATAGAAATAATTCATGGAAGCTTTTGATTTGGTTACAATTGTTTTTTGCAGGCAAGTCCTGTTAAACTTCAAGTAGAGTGCACCCTTTATTATTTTCCTTGCTGCATGCCATTATGATTTTTTTTTACCTGACTGCATAATTTTATTCAATATTTATAAACTTTCTTTCAGATGGCCAGCTGCTTACTTTGGATCCTGTACAGCCACTGCACACCAACTCTACACAACATTTTGGAAGTGTGTAGATGTGCTTGATGAAAAAGGGTTTACTGTAGATTATGTAATGGCAGATGGGGCTTCGACTAATAGAGCATTCACAAACATGCTATTTAATGAATGTCCAAGAAAGGAACAATTTAAGTTTAAGGACATATATGACATCAGCCACTCGATATGTGCTATTCAGGATGTAATGCACGTTTTAAAACGTATAAGAAATAACATCGAGTCAAGTAAACTGGAAAACAAAACAAAACGTGGGAGATATTTAGTTCTGAATGACTGTAGCATAGTTTGGGATCATTGGTTAGAATGTTTTCACTTTAATTTACAAAATGGTTTTGGCATTCATTATAAGCTTACTGAGGAACATTTTACCCTAACTCCAGCTTCAAAAATGAGGAATCAACTTGCAATTGATGTACTAGACAAAAACATGCTTTACTTGATGAAAACATACCAGGCTACATTACATGACCCAGAGCGGCTTGGATCGTCCATTGAGCTGTTGGAAAAAACATCTGTACTTACAGATATCTTTTGCAATAAAAATCAGCCAATTTTTTCCTTAGCCGATGACAGATTTGAATCTTTAAAGAGTACTTTAATGTTCTTTAATCAATGGGAAGAGCAAGTTATTGATTCAATGCTCTATATGAAGGAAAAAAACCTTATTACACAAGAAACCAGGGATGACATAAATTCTACTATATCTGGATTCATATCTGTTTGTCATTTAATGTTAGGAAAAGGCAACAGTATAAACCCTGGCTTTTTTAACTCTGACCTAGTAGAGAACTTATTTGGTCAACAGAGAGGTATAAGAAATGGATTAAATACAAATCCCACACTTGCCCAGTATGGACCATCCAACACAGCCATTATTCTTGGACAGTGCAGTGTGTCTAACAAATGCAATTCTGGCAAAAGTACATCTTTCTACAATGCCTCCACTATGTGTGCACTCAATACAACAAGAAACAAAAGCAATGTGAAAAAAAGAAGGCCAATAAGAATTTAAATTTATATGTAGACATATACAGTAGAAAGCAAAGATGGTTTTCCATAATTTTGATACTTCAATCAACACTTTGTTTCCATTCTGGAAAATGATTCTTTTATTAGACTTTCAAAGGGAAAAAAATGGCACCTGAATGATGAGCAATGGGAGGAATTTTTAAAAATGGCATTACTTTGAAATCTGTGGAAAATATGAATGTGTTAATACGTTATTATCGTTCGAGCTGGGACAGTTGTTTGAACTACTTACAAAGATACCATATAGTTTACATCTTAAGAGCCAGTGTGTTGGATGGTCCATATATGACTTTCAAAGGGAAAAAAATTGGCATCTGAATGATGAGCAATGGGAGGAATTTTTAAAAATGGCATTACTTTGAAATCTGTGGAAAATATGAATGTATTAATATGTTATTACTGTTCGAGCTGGGACAGTTGTTTGAACTATTTACAAAGATACCATATAGTTTACATTTTAAGAGCCAGTGTGTTGGATGGTCCATATTGTCCATGCGTCTGTGATGAAACCAAAAGCCAGTTTATTTGGAGAAAATTCATCCAAATACCAGAAAGTGTTGATAGGTGTATAGGAAAGATGGATAGAATGGGGATTAATGCCACTTTCAGCAATTTTAATCTATTTATCATTTGTATTTTGTGACTAAACATACTTCAACAGAAATGTTTTTCTATAATTAATATGTTAGAGCACAAAGTATTCATTGCTAAGACTTTTTGATATATCTGCCACTTACGACCTTATAATACTATGGGGACGGTATATTGGAAGATTCTTCACCAAAACTGTGTTTTTTGGTGCAGATTGAAATTCTAAAATGGCCACCATCGTGGAGCATAGTTTAACATTGGACCCTTTTGAAAATGATGTTGAAGATTTTGATAAATTCCCCATAGCTGATGCCCCAACTCCTCATTTCTTCAAATACGGAAATATGCAATTTGGCAGTTATATGCGGTCGATAGATGGTTGTCTATTGACAGTCCGCTGTTTACAACCCAAAATATAGCTGAAAAAATGCCGATAGTAGCGTTAAATTTCAACCAATCATATACAAACCCACAATCAAAATGTAATCAATTTACTCACACTTCATGAGCTATATATATATACAAACCTCATATTTCACTGTTGTTAAAACCCACAAGCGTCGATCACTTCCTTCACTCAGACAGCAGGGAGACCACTGTTCGCAGTTTCGACGCCACACATGAACTCTGCTACGTTTCTCAAATACATGTAATATCGGAGCCGAGTCGGCAAAAACAATCCTGTTCTAGTAATTATATTAGGTTAAATGTAACTACGATTTGTATTTTAAATATTTTTTTCAAAACTCGTCTTTGATATCAGTAAAACACAGATGTCTCCTAATCCATGTAAATGTCGAGTTCCTAATTTTTACTGGTATTCTTTCTTCTGAAGCAGCAGTAATGCTTTTCAAAGTCTTCCGTCGGTTAGTCTTTACAATCGCTAGAAGCTGACGATCATATCTGCATATAAAATCGAGTATCTATTTAAAATAAATCCGGTGTAGCCCAGACTAACTACCCTAATACTTTATGTAAGGGTTTCAAAATCTCGACTGCACTACCATCAAAAGACCATGGAGAAAAATTTGCGGCCATTCTACCGGGACTTTTTAC
>JAOXYJ010204525.1:0-10381 GCA_028566555.1 Lithophaga nigra
CAGCGATCATTCAGCGATCAGCCATCATTCACCGATCCGTCATTTGGGAATGTTGACTGGTCCAAGGACTGTATATACAGAGAATTGTACAACAAATAAAGACAAAATTACCATATACAATGTATATTACTGAAGCAATTACAGACATAACTTTATACACCACACACATATAAATGTAACCACCACGTTTATTGCACCTTCTACCTCGAATAGTACGTAAAGACCCAAGTATATTAATAAAACTACAACAAATGTTAAAAAAATTACTACAAATGTTATCATGGCTTTTCAAACATTCATTTAGTCTTCCAAACGTTTGGGTTTTACCAATACCAATGAAGTTGAAAACAGAAACCGTGGTATGCTGGTTAAAATTGACGAACGGTATTTGTATTTCTCTATTTGCATATGGTGTATATAAGGTTCACATCACATAGTAATCGAAATGGGCAACAAATGATCAAATGGACGGCACATAATCATAACAATGAATATAAACACAATAGGAAACATTATAAAATTACATGAAAGTGATCCATTATAAGATACTAGTAATGATTTGTTGTACCCAAAAGATTAAAGGACAACAGCATTTTATACAAACAAAAAGAAAGTTAGGCAGACCACTTGAAAGAATATTCATATGAGCAGACAGTCTACAACAATAAACGTTTTCACCGTAACTATGTATGACGGACATTCAGTATGGCTTCTTGACAATGGCGGCCGTGTCGCCGAAACGTTGAAGACTTTTTGTAATTATGAAGCAGAAAGCATCATAGAGATTCAATAGTGATTCACTGCAAGATAAATGGCTAGTTGTATGCGCAAAGCAAAGATATACTGATAAACTGCAAGATAAGCATATGCGCTATATGCATGCTTATTTTCATATAGAGAGGAAGCGTCACTCAAGGGTATCTATTAACAAATAAAACTAGTGAAATGGACGAAATTCGGATATGTGACGGAACGAGAGACGGATAGTGTTTAATCAAATATGGCCACGCTATACATCCGGATATAATCTAAGATCTTATATACTGCAGAAATTCAAAAAGGAGATCCTCTTGATTCTGCTGTACACTGCATTCTAATCTTCTGCAAATTTCAAAGCCAATTACCTGTGTGACGCAGCAAATGTGCCAAAATTATTGTTATTTCTGAAATACAGGCCCCTCGAACATTTAATGTTCAGTTCCATGAGTTTTTCTATCATGTATAAAATAGGGACTTGAGTACACAAGCTCTTAGTAGCTGAACAAGTCGGTGTTTCAAAATGATCTCATTCGAAGTTTTTGTCACCAGATGGGATTGAATGTTATGTCCAGTTTCATTATCAATGTTTCGCTGATATGTCCATTACTATTCAGATTATATATAACAATGTCACACTTTATTCATAGAAATTGTTATCAATATATAATATCAGCAGTATCCTAACCCAATCAGTTTGCCAGGGGAATGCTTGGTGTTGAAGATATCATTTGTAATAGCAGCTGTGTTATTCCCACCTCAGTAATGATAAAATTGTATAATTATTTCTCCAAGATAAACAAATCAAGATATCGGTATATACTGTAATCTCACAATTATTCAAGATAATTGAAAATAATATTTCTCATTTGGAAACCAAAATGCACTCAATATATCAGCTATAGAAAAAATTGATCAAAGAAAAGTAATAGCACATTCTGAGCAATGAAGGTGTGAAATACAAGATTTGCCAGCAAGTAACGGATCCTCAAATTCCGTTATTGTTCCTTTTATTTCGCTTTTCTTTAAATTCATAAAGACAAATTAAAAAAGCTATACTAGTATTTTTAAATCCTTGTTATGTTTACGCTAAAAAGGAAGGAGCTGTTGGGGTTTATCATCACTTCAAACAATTTTTGCAGCTATATTGTCACTACCAGACTTACTAGAGAAGGAAAACCCGGACAGCTAACCAGCTAATCCGGTGAAACCCCCGTTCATGGGTAGGTGTCTGGATACCTTAACACTTGAAGCTAGGCGAGCAGAACTCGAAACTCGCGGCAGCGGTGTTGGGCTTGTGGTTATGTCAGCGAAATTAACCACTCGGCCACCCAGACACCCGGTAAAAAAGGAAGGATACAAAATGATAAAATATGGCCACATATATTCTAGATGAAAACATTTTGCACAATGCTACAAAGCGTTTGCATACAAGTTAAAAATAAATCACTTAATTACCAAAACAAGAATTATATTTTTTTCTATGTGGAAATTGCAATTAATTCTGACTTATTTTCTGAACACTGTATTATGTCCATATTTTACTTTTGTACTACACTTAATTTTTCTATCGTCCGTTTCTACGATACGTAAATATGTCTGGAAAACGTGAAGTGAAAAAACCATTTGAAAACGCTTAACAATAAGGAAACCCATTATTATTTGCTCAGAATATACAATATATGCACTAGGGATATTCTTCGCAATTATAGAACAGAGACAGCTAAAACATCCCAGTTCTGAATTTTCAGGCCACATTTGAGAAATATATTCCCAATGCGTCATCTTTACTTTATAAATGGTCAATAGGGGAGCGTTAGCGTAAGTTAACGACATAAAACTGATATCATATCCTTAAATATTGTAACCTAGGTTTATTATTCCGGGATTTTTTGATAAATGAAGAAACAATTAATTCCATTAGTAATTTTCATTACAGTTACAGGACTAAGTGGGTTATACAACACAGTGTAGTTTTTGTTGTTGAGTTTCTGTGTTTTTCTTTCTTCTACATGTTCTATCTAGTCTTCATCCCACCAAATATCCAATTAAACAAAGAAAAATATTTGCACTTTAACTTATAAAACTCTGAACTAATTTTGTGAATAAGTTTCATTTGATATATATCCAGCTCTCTGTGGGATGATAAAATATCGAACTTAAACAGCATTAAAATATCTGTCAGTTACAGGGGGAATTACCGTCTACTTAATTAGGTATTTACAGAATTTGTGGTGGAATTTCCTAGAAACTAGCCCATTAAATCAATCTCGGTCATTTTTTCCGTGTAATCATATGTATTAAAGATGATATCTTTATGTTTTGAAACACACAGAAGGATAATCTTCAGGTCTTGAAGGAATTCGGACTACAATATTAGCAATCGGAAAAGGCACGCACAATTAAATGCTGTAAAAGCCAAGAATAAATCCTTTAAGAGAAAAAATCCTTTTTGTGCCTAAAATCTATACGGATGTAGTCAGAAATAATAGCAATAATGCAGATAAATATATTTGTTAAATTACACATTAGGATAGCTTTCATGAGTTTGAGTTTGATACCTTTTCTGTAATCTGTGCTGCAAAGCAATGTAAAGACTATTACAACATAAGACTAGCTCTTCCTATACTGATATGCTTTTGGGAACTATAAAATGATTCGAAACAATACTTGAAAACACCGTCCGCATCCAATAAATATTGAGTTACACTTAAATTTACTAATATATCTTTTCAGTTGATTGACATGTTCAAATCAATTGTCTAGAATTATCAATTTCCGCCTTTGAAAATTTCCATTGCTCATGTGGCTGGACGATCCCTATCTTGCTATTTACAACGGCTGCTTTATCAATAAAATGTAATTGGTGCAGTACGTATAACATGCACAACTAGATGTGTCAAGGGAAATTTACACTTCATTTCCAACAATACGATTTCTGAAATTTCCTACTTTAAAGACGACATTGTTCTAATAAGATACCTGACAAAAATCTCAAGAGACAACAATTTCATTGGATTTCTCCGTGCTGCAGCTTATACTTATAATTTGAAGTTTTACTACATTTTAGAGGTTAGCAATAATATAACAATTGTGTTTTATTTTATTTTATGTTTATTATTTTTTTTTGTCTGTTTAGGCTCGTCGTAATTAATAATATTCTCGTGACAGTGTTTTAGATTACTTTACATTGAAGATAAATTTCTTTATACATCAGGATTTTAAACAAAATATCAAAAAAATAAAATAAAATAGAGTAAAATGATAATAAAATAAAATAAATAGATAAATAGATAAAATAAAAATAATAAGAATATAAAAGATACGTAGGTTTTCCATCCATCCAATACATATACTACCTGGTGGACTGGTACTTTTAAATGTTTTGTGATGTACGATGATCTCCCCTGTTAGATAGACGTGTTGTAATTTTGTGGTCTATAATTCTGGAAATTATCGGATTTCGGAAAAGTGCCTCTTTCTGTAACTTTGACTGTGAGTTAGTTTTTGCATTTGGAATCGATGGCTTAGTCAGTGAATTGTAACTTTGCAATTTAAATCGATCCTATACATTCCTTTGTTGCCCGCTTGTGTATTGCCCAAATCCTGAGCACCTCTCACCGACTAAATAAACTGTAGTGTAGGGGTCACGCTCGACGATTTTCCAGCTACAGGGCAAGGCAGTTGTAACATAACGTATATTGCAATTCGGACATTGTTTACAGTACTGGCTTTGTACAACCTAACAAATGGCGGGTTGTCGTGAAAGTGAATGGAGAAAACTCTCACCGACGTCGAAGGGAAAATATCTAGATGCTGAACACTTTATTAGAGAGAAGCATCTGGCACTTGTGGACAAAATGTCGATCACAGAGTTGAAATCGCTAAGAAAATTCGATTATAAGAATAAGATGAAAAGAGAAATGTATGAAATGGTACCGAATCTTAATGAAACCGTAGTTGACGTTGCTTGTCATTATATCTCCAATGCAGTAAATAATCGACGGGATGAGGTTTTGAGTGAAAGCAAAAGGGGAACAAGGTCAGATAACGATAAGAACCAGGATCAGATGACACTCTCTTCGCCACAGGCAAATCTTTCGGAATCGTTTCAGCGACTCACTATAACTAACGATTCATTGAATGATACTTTTAACGACGATATCCATAACATCTCCGTTAATATTCCTGCACATAGTAAAGATGACAGCATCACAGAAGTCAAGGAACGTGCTCAAAATCAGAAGGAAAGAAAGAACACGAGTAAGAATAAGTCACCCCAGAATCACAAACCTAACGAAAAAGCAATGACAGACAAAGAGCAATGCCTGTGCGACGGAAAGATAAAGGATGAAAATATGATAAAATGTAATTGGTGTCAGGTCTGGTATCATGACTTATGTGTTGGAATCACGAAAGACGACCCAATTGGATTCTGGGTGTGTGTACCTTGCAGACAGCTTCCAGCTAGCGTAAAGAGAATCGAACGGAAATTGGACCAAATCTTGTCGCAAAATGGAGATCTATCAAAGAAACTGAACAAGAAGACAGAGGAGTTACTCCAACTGCAGAATGAAAATGACAGACTCAGAAAAATCATTGACTGTACTAAGACAGCTACACCTGAAATCGAAACTGAAAATACGGACATTGATTTACATCAAGAAACACCCTCGAATGAGGAATCAGTTGTTGAGGACTTTGAAATAAGCGAAACAGTGGAAAAGTCACGAACTCCGTCTGGAACGCTTTTAGCCGGAAGTTCCATCATAAGGGACATAACTAAAAGAAAGTATGAATGCAGCCCCGAACCTATTTGTGTAAGAGGAGGAGTGATTGCTGACATTACCGCAAGAATACCACAGTTTCCAACTGATACTAAGCTTGAGAACATTATACTGCAGGTTGGCAGTAACGATTGTGTAAGCTCGAACTTTACAGTTGACTCATTTGAAGATGATTACACCAATCTTGTAAAAGTTTCCAAATCAGTATGTGAAAATGTAGTAATTTCAGGTTTGTGTCCTAGGCTTGACGATAAGAATTGTAACATGTCAAAAGGTAATTCTGTTCTTGAGAAAATAGCAAATGATGAGAACTGTTACTTTGTAGATAATGATAGATCGTTTAGATTGCTCAATGGTTCTATTAACACAAAACTGTATCATAATGATGGTGTGCATTTGAATGCTACAGGTACTGATAAACTTGCCTCAAACTTAAATATTGTTAAGAAGGCTCGAAGTCAGAGAAAAAGAAAGAGTTTGGTTCAGAACAGGAGTAAGAATAGTCAGTCAAGATCTAGACTTGACAAGGTAAATGATAATGTACACCACAGTGTTCAGGGTAGAGATACCTATAGTGTTAGTAATTCTGACTTCAGATCTCAGAATGTTAGGTATGAGAATCAATCCGATTATGTTAGTCGGAATTTTCAGAGAAGAAAAAGACGAGGTGTCCAAAATTTTGAAATGAGGCAGCAAAAGCAATTCAGCTCAGCTAAACCTTCTGATCCGGTAAAATGTTGGTACTGTAATGAAACTGGGCACACTGCCTCTGTATGTAAACATGGTAAATATGTTCAATGTCACACTTGTCAAGAATATGGGCATAAAGCTAAGCATTGTGATATGTATTATTCTACTCGTTAGGGCACCGGCTACGCAGGGTGTGCCGACTTGGAAGGCAACACCAGTAAATTCAACACACAGTGTTTTAGTAATGCAAAGAGGCCTCGTAAGCATAAAAGGGGAGGTAAATCTGCATTTAAGAAAAAAGATATGGGTGATAACTGTAATATTATTGATTTCTTGAATGTACGGGGTATCGGAAGTAAGATTTATGAGTTCAACCGACATCTTGAACTTCATAAATGTGATATCTTTGGGTTAGTTGAAACATTTTTGAATTCGAATGATAGACCTCCAAACCTTAATCAGAATTTTAGGTGGGTTGGAAAATGTAGAAAGGGTGACACGAAAAAGGGAGGCATTGGTATCTGTCTGAGATCAAGTATTACGGTCTTGGATGATAACCTGATCAATAGCCAGAATGACACGCATGAGCGGCTTTGGATTTTGGTCAGATTAAACAATGTGAAAGTTGCTCTAGGGGTAGCTTACTTCCCAAATGATGGTGTTTGTAAGCCTAAAACGGACGAGTTATTTTTCGAACTCTTAGAAAATACAACGTCTTTTCATGAATTAGGATATGAGGTCATACTAATGGGTGACTTTAATGGAAGGTGTGTCTCAGCATGTCCATTTTCCACTAAAACCATCCCATTTGCCTTCCCGTCCTATAACGGAAAAAGACTAACTCAGTTCATTGAGGCAAGCGAGCTATCTTTAGTTAATACCATGTCATGTTGTAGAGGTCTTTTCACACGTATCATGAACAATCAGAGATCTACGTTAGACTACATCCTTGTGTCCGATAACTTATCAAAGCAAGTTGTATCTGCCTTTATCGACGATGTTGGATCTTTTGATCTCAACAGTGATCATGTTGTTTTCACTTTAAAACTGAAAGTAAATGAAAAAGTTGAGATCAAAAGAAGAAATCGGCTTACCTGGAAATTAAACGATAATGCGGACTGGGATTCGTTTCAAAGCCTATTGCATACCGAATTAGTAAACTGGTCTATTTTAGAATTTAATGGTAAAGTTGATGATGCTTGGTCCGACTGGAAGCGTAGGGTCAGTCAAGCGGCCGAAAATTCTATTGGTTTATGTAAAAAACCAAGAAATTATAAAACTTTCTGGGACAAGGAAATTGATTGTCTTATTAAGTCGCGAAAGACGGCCAATAAGCTTGTACGGATTCATAACAAAACACGTCCTTATGACTCCGATACCGGTAAGATTTTGAGTGAAACTTACAGGAAAAGAAAGGTTCTTGTGCAAAATGCCATTAAAAAGAGGGAACAGAGTAATAAGATGAGGTTGTTTAATAGTAAATGTGTCTCTGCGAAAAACAAATCGAAGGGTTTTTGGAATTTTTTAAAGGGAAATCATATTAAAGATGATCCTACTCATATTTTGAATCCCCTCAATAAGGATGACATACTGACTGAGGATGGAGATATTAAACACACTCTTGAAACGCATTTCAGTGGTATTGGAAAAAACGAAAATATTGATCCCAGTTTCAGAGCAAATATAGATAAATTTGTTACCGATCTAGATTCCAAGAATATTCAAAACGATGATATGTTTTCAATAAAGATATCTAAGAAATCTATATCTGATTTTATTAACTCATTAAAGTCTGGGAAAGCAAGTGGTTATGACAATATTCCCAATGAATTTCTTAAATACGGGGGTGATCCTATCCTCACGTCACTTGTTGACTTATTTACCATGATAACGGATCTTGAGCAAATACCCTCAGATTGGCAGAAAGGTCTTATCAAGCCTATTCATAAATCTGGGTCGGTGTTTGACTTAGATAACTACAGGGGTATAACTTTGTCTTCCAATGTGTACAAGGTATTTTCAAAGATCATTGAAGAGAATATCGTCCAATACTTGGAAGATAACAATATTCTTGGTGAAAGTCAGGGCGCTTTCCGTAAAAACAGGCGCCTTGAAGATCACGTCTTTACCCTACACGGTATTTGTTCCATCCAGAAAAAGAAAAGGAAGCAAACTTATCTTGCATTTTTAGACCTATCTAAGGCCTTTGACAGAGTATGGCGGGATGGTCTTTTTTATTTATTGTGGCAAAATGGAATTACAGGGAAATGTTGGCGTCTACTTCGAGTTTTGTATAAAAACGTCAGTAACCGAGTTATATTCGGAGAACATGAAACAGAATGGTTCTCGCAGGAATATGGAGTCAAACAGGGATGTGTACTTTCCCCAACATTATTTTCCATTCTTATGAATGATTTAGTTGATATGTTGGACAAATCAGGTGTTGGTATTCATGTTTCCACTCAGCTTGTCAGCGCTTTATTATTTGCTGATGATATAACGTTGATTGCAAACACGGAACATGAACTCAACATCTTATTAAATACAGCTGCCGAATTTTCCAAAAAGTGGAATTTAAAATTTAATGCTTCCAAGTCAAAGGTGATGGTAGTCGGTAAACGTATTGACAGGGAAAAACAATGGAAACTTGGTGATAGTGTCATATATGAGACAAACGAATATAAATATTTAGGAGTTTTTATATCTCGTTCTCTCAAATCTTATTACCATATTAATACGTATATAAAGGAAAACTTTGAGAAGAAGCTAAATTATATGACACGTATTCTTGGGGAACATGGTAACTTTAACCGTATTGAATTTGGTGATTGCCTCTGGAATTCTGTCCTTAAGACCTCAATTGCACATTGCTGCGGGGCGTGGCTAACGTCGTCTAAGACTAGTGAGACCTTGTTAGAAACCCTTCAATACAAGGCAGCAAAACTTGTCATGAGAACGAAGGTTAATATTTCTAGATCGGCGGTTCTCACTGAACTAGGTTGGGAGCCTATTAATGATTTTATCACTCGTCAACGAATAGCCTACTACCATCACTTAATCAGCCTCCCTGAATCTAGGTTATGTAAAGTTGTTTTTAATGAATTACGTCTAACGAACGCGGACGATTGGAATTATTTCCCGTTCATCAAATCGATATTTGAGAATGTTGGACTTGACTATCTTTTTGATGAATCCAATTTTGATATTAATGTATTTAATAAATTTATGGGTAGGTACTCCAAGTCTAAGCTTTTGGCCGATCTTTCGACTAAATCCTCCTTGACTGACTATATGCAGTTCCACAGGGTTATGGGTAGGCAAGCATATCTTACAAATCTGACTGACTTTGAGAGTTCCAGATTGAAATTTTTATGCCGTACTAATACAATATGCTTAAATGTAAATCTATACAGATTTAATATAAAAAGTAGTGATACGTGTGAACTCTGCAATTGTAATGAAACCGAGGACATACGTCACTTTTTACTTGAGTGTCCGACACTTGAAAATATACGTAGCAATTTTATGAGCGCAATAACATGTAACACTGTGGGTTTGAATTTTATGGAGCTGCCGCCCTTTGTAAAATTAAAATTGTTGATCGGCGATTGTGGATATCTCGTAAATAATGATGTTGGAGTGTTTTTTGATGATATTGGTAAAAAGATGATAAATGCTCTTTTTAATGAACGTCGATCTATTGTTGATGATATTAACAATTAATGGAATGTGAGTGTTTTAATGAGATATTTATCTTTTTATAATAGTGCGTCTGAATTGGTTATTATAAATCATTTACATGATTTTATAACTTGATAGTATTCTTAAATTGTTAAATACAATCTTATCCAGTGACAGTATTTTTAGTAGATTACATCTTCACATAATGGACTTTTATATTCTGATGAATTTTGATTGTTTTTACTGTGTATATCTGTATTATATATTTAGTTGTATATAATGGACGCAACCATTGCTGCCCCGACAGTGGTTGCCCCCGTTGTAAAGGGGTAGTTTTCCAAATAAACATATATATATAAAGGAACTGAAACGGAGTTTTTTAGCAGTTTTGCTTGCTGTAATATATTGTCAGTTCTCTATATATTTGGGAGAAGCTATCTCGAGATTGAACTAGAGCTCGGTAACAA